>APFE030411510.1:0-26426 GCA_000404065.3 Pinus taeda | reverse complement strand
AATTTGTTTTTTATTAAAAATGAGGTAGCACATTTATTTGATAAGCCTCCCGATTTCTATAAATACACAGAAGCAGATGAGACCATAGGGTCAATTTTGAGGCACCAGCTTCCTCCTCCAAATACTTGGCAGGACCTGATACAGCTACTTTTGAACCAAGGCTGAGCAAGCAAAACTTTTCTGCAACAGTACAGTCCACATTGCATCTACAGGTGAACAAAGCCATGTCAGCAAGCATAAAAACGCTGAGCCAACTCAGCACAGGTACTCGGCATCAACAGCAGCATCAGCAGGTACAGGTGGCAGGGGCAAGGAAGATACAGAAAATCAGAAGTAACAAAGCACTTCAATGCTTCATTTATGAAAAAGCCGCGCAGTTAACTCCGTAGTACTCAAAGGTCAAAAAGCTATCCTGACAGCAGTTAAAGGCCTTTACTATCATTTATACTTGTAATAACTTCTCAGCTACTTTCTCTGTACAAGTGTAAGAGATATTCCCTCTCAGATGACCTCATTCCTGAGATATTTTTGTAAGTAAACTTCTATATATTCCCCCTCGCGTTTGTTTAGAGGGGTTGGACTCCGGATGTAAGAAATTCTCTGGATATTTTCTCTGTTATTCTGATATTGTGACATTCTCAGACAGTTAATACAAAAGACAGTGGGATTTCTTCAAAGATGCGTTCTCTCTGGATCTCTTGATGGTGTGGGGCTCAAAGTTGCATGGATTCCTGTTCATTACATGGCTCAATAAGTTTTTTTTTTCTCATGGTTCTTTATTTCACCCGTGTTTCCTGTTATTCCATGTATCACTCATGTTTGCTATATGTTTGAAACTCTAGGTAGTAAGGAAAAAGAATAGTCTCAGGACTTAGTCATTGACTACCCTGAGCTCAATCAAAACTATCTTATATGTTTTCTTCTGATAAGGTATTTGAAGCGTAATTCTTGAATGCTACCTTTAATACTTCATCATCACAGTGCATCGTTGTTTTAGGAATTCAAGTAATTGCTCCTAGATAACAAGCCTCTTTCACAATATACAGTTTAGCAAAGAAATCTTAACTGCTCTTTGCTGTTTGTTTTCTCTTCACTCTCATTATTCATAGTTTGTTTTATGAAATGCACACAGGCCCTGTAGCTTTTCCCTTCACCAAAATCAAGATTTCAATAGGAAACAGTCCTAGACCCCATTTCCCAATGGATTAATCTTACCTGCTGATATACTTTAAAGAAAATAGAAGCATCCTCCCAACCAAACACCAAAAAACAAATAGAACATTCACTCCATAACTAGCCTAAAACCTTCACTGAAAGCAGTGACAAAACCGTATAGAGAGAGCCCTCTCTGACTGCAGCTTGGCTAGAGGCTGTAGCCCAAAGTTTGGTTAGTGGTTACCCCAGCCGTATTCTCTTGGGAGTCAAAGAGAACAACCTGGGTGCTAACAAATCCCACAATTAGCTGCGTGTCAGATTTAGGCCTACTAAATTCCCTATTTAGTGTTTCCTGGATGTCTACTAATCTAGCATTTATCTTTAGAATACTTAATATACCAGGTTAGCACATGATCTTGCAGAGCACGAACCATTGTTACCTTCTTTATATGATCATCTGTAACACCTTGAGCTTCCCATACAACCCTCACAATGAACCAGAATTGGTTTGGGTCCTCATTTCCCAAGCCTTTGAATAAAGAAAACTTCACTATATTTGCCATACTAAACTACGGTGGAGGTGGAGGTGGTACTCGCAGGAATCCTTGTCTTATTAATTGAATATCACTTCGTAGAGAAACCTTCATTATCCCTTCTTCGTTGCTTTGCAGAGGTGAAATCAAGGGGCTATACTTTGGACCCTTTTTTCCACTTCGTGTAGTCCCAAAAATCAAGGTAGCTGCATAACCCATTTTTTGCACAATAGATTTTAATCCAGGTATTCAAATATTTTACATACTTACCTCGCGGTCCTTTGAAAAAATGTCGCTCTGCCTCGCTGTAGCTAATTGACGTGCCGACCGTGAATCCAATCACAAATCCTCCTATGACGTGATCGAGCCAATGATAAATAATGCGGTGATCTTATCCTCTGATGCTTCTAACCTCCACACTAGCTCTAGGGTCCACACAATAGGACTCTTAAATTTCCACCTTCCTTGGCTATCTTCTAGCTTCGTGATCGACTCGTATAGTTCGATAGGGAAGGAGAAGGAAAAGATATCATGGATCTCGGTATATAGGTATATGTCCAGCCACTATTCTTTTGTCAGTCACGAGCTTCTTTTCTCTTGTGCTGTGAATTCATGGATTTTTCTATTCAACTAATCTCCAATCTCCTTCTTAGTTGGATTCCAATGATATAACATCACACATCTCTTATGCAGATCCCAGTCCTGACAACGGAACCATTTTTTGGATTGAGGGGGCTGACCCAGGTTCAATATTAATTAGGCAAACAAATCCCTACACTACTAGCCCTTTCGACATCATCTCGTGAAGCGCGGACCGAAGTCTCACTTGAAGCAGTATGGGGGGATGCTGGAACCAAGTTTCCGCACCCTCAGATGGTTGTGATGCCATTTGATTTCTTCTATCTCTTCCTTCACACATGTGATCTCGCTCTAGGGCTTGTAAGACAAACCCTCTATTCTGGCTTTCAATACCTTCACGAAAGTATACGTTCAACCTTCACGCAACCCTAACCTATGGCTTAGGTACTTTCATAATGTTAAGGTAACATGCCATGTAGATTCCTCAATTACCCTAAGTGATTTGCTTATCTTTCCCAATACTTAAAGTTATCACTGCATAATCAGATATTCATAATTACGTCTAATTATTCAATGTAATTACATTCATTCACGCATCATATAAGATTACTAAAGGAAATTTATACACAAAATATCCAAACCCATCAACAGAAAAAATACACAAAAATTGCAAAATAACTCATTTTATTAATATCTTCCAAGTGTTACAAACTCTATTCACCCTGCACACACAATTGCAGGGGTCTACCCACTCAACTGCAGAACTTGACCCTAGGCCTCTACACACTCAACTGCAGAGCCTCTACCTATGCTACCACCCAAGACATAGATTTCTTGGTCTAAGGTTATGACTCTCTTACATGTTGTGTCTCTCAAAATACTTAGAGATTAGCTCCTTTTATACAATCCCATGGTCCACAGACTAGGCATAGATCTCTTACAGTCAACTTTACTCTACAAAACTAAGGCTGGACTACCTTTTATGACACATAACATCTTCACACTCCGTGACCACAAAATACGGAGTCATTACAATAATATTACAAAAATTGACTTAAACATGGGCTTTTAACCCAAAACCTCCCCTTGGGGTATCCCACTACCGACAATCTTTCAAGTGTCCTTACATTTACTCTAATACCAAATTGTAACACACCTAACCACCCACTAGGGTGCATTTTTGTCTTTGCGAATCCAACTTCCAAAATTTTCCTTAAGATAGTTTTCCATTATCTCTAATATCATGTATAATTAAGCCCATTAGGGCACCAATTTCCTACTGCAACTAATTATTATTCAGTACCAACTTTTCTCTATCTCCTAGTCAATATGCCAAGCCCAATTTAAACCATTAGTTACCCTTCATACCTAAATCAACCTTTTTCCATATGTCTAATGCAATTATATGTAATGCAACATGTAACTATGAGTCTAATAATGTTTAAACATGTACCATAAATATAAAAACAAGCACACATATAAAATAAGCATAAAAATGTCACTATAAACATAATTTGGAACACATTTTCTTAAATATAAGCAACAATTGGCTATAGATCTTATATGTTCCACCCACTCATAAACTTCACTACTCCAAAACCCTTGATAGTGGGTCACCCTCGAGCCCTATGACTCCACTATGGAAAAATATCACATAGAAACAATTATGGGTATGTGGCCAACACAATCAAGGTAATAGTCCAAGCTACCAAACTCAAATAACATCCTACCTACAACCTCTCATCCCCTATTAGCCTACTTAACCCAAGGTAATGCATCCCTTTCTTTTCTCTTCTAGTCCCTCAAATTGTGCCATTATTCTTCTAAGGTTCTAGTATAGACTAATTAATGAGTATTAGAGCTTACAAATACTCTAAAGAGTATCCAAATACCTCCAAGCCTCACACTAGGGATCTATCCCCACACTTCTTCCTTCAAGGCTCCAATATTCCCTAAGGAAAACCAAGGAGAAGTGTACACAAACCCATATACACCTAAGATACCTAGGGTAACAATACCAGGGTCACTCTTTTCCCTTAGAGATGGTATAATTGTCAAGGTGGTGAGAATGATAGAAGATAATTCTCTAGAACGATAATAATTACATTCAAATGACACCTTTTATATCTATATTCCGAAAATGACAAGAGACACTCCAAGAAGTCACTTCCCCACCTTTTTGGAAAATTAGGATAAAAAATATATGCATAATGACTTTAAAATTTTACTTTAATATTTGGCTTAGCCCCTTTACTTAATCCCATCGCTTATCCCTTAGCTCCCTTTCCAACTCGTGATTTCCTAGATATCCATATCTCCTGTCCAACCTAGTTTGCAACAACAATGTATTTTTATTAATATCTACATATTAACGTGTTTCCATATTTACATAGTTAGGCTTGTTGGCCTTCTAGCACATAGGCTCAATTATAGCCTAAAAGAACATAGTAACTCTAGCCTTGAAACATATAAACATAAGAATGTAGGTCCAAAAAAACTTATATACGCATGAAAATGTATGCCCAACACATTACAAATCATCAGCCTAATAAAAATATATAGAAATATACAAAACGGTCATCCTATGGGTGTTAGATCTTTATGAGCTTATTATCAACATCTGTGGATTGGTTTATGTCGATCCTTGATTATGCCTTATGATCAATGGTGTAGGGTTATTCTATTTACCATAATTATGGTAATTGGTATTAAATCCAAAAGGATTGAGGGTATCTTACTATATTAATCATTAGCCTAGACAATATAGGTCCTTAGTCTAGATCAATCGTATTCTTGAGACTCGAGAGATACATGGATCCCATTTGAACTCCATATATGTCTGTACTCTATCAATTATAATTACGATATATATATATATGAAGGATAGAATAATTTTCTTCAATGGATGTTTCCTGACATTGGAGTTTTACCTTATAAACTTTTGTGTCCTCTCTCTTATTTGATAGATCTAATTTTATATGTTTGATGCTCTATGTAGGAGTTTAGATAAGATATATCTTGGTTATATGTTTATGCATATATTCCTAGTATTTTTTAGCAGGTTACTCATAAAATATCCCCACCATTCTTGGCTTTTTAACTCCTATCTAGACATTACGACATGACTTCTCCATTGTTTCGATATCCAATATGATTGTTTACTACATAGGTCTCCACCAAGAATTTTCAAAACTTGCTTTGATACTATGTGATCTATAAAAGTGTGGTCTTTGACCTATTTATTTGATTAACATGGATCTTTGATGTATCATTTAAATTTATTATATCTCCATTTCACAAATAAGATGATATCATGCTCCTTATTATCTATTTCTATTTGGTACCAATGCTTTCTTTTTTTCATGTGGTACTAAGATTAATGCTTCAAAACATAAACAAGTTCAATTCTATGATTCTAACTCTATCTATACAGTTGTTTAGAGGTGATGATTTTGTAGATTAATAACACGAGAAAATTGAAGAACACATTGAACCAATATAAGAGAAGGTTGTATGTGTAAATAAATGTTGTGGAGGGTTTAAGTGACTTGCTATAGGTAATTTCCAATATGAACATGATATATAAATTCAATTCACATTTGAAGTATAGTGCACCTGGAAATATTTATAGTCATATTTCAACAAACATGCACGCATGCATGTGTGTTTGTGTGTGTGTGCATGTGCACACACACAAATACAGTCGCTATTTAGATGTGTAGGGCCAAAAATAGATCAAAAACACTTATACCCACTAATTACATCCTCAAGCATCAAACCCAACTCTGCACTTGTTATTGAGATCATAATGGCCAAAAAATGCAATTATATATTCTTATGAACCCATGCATTGGTAGTTGTAAGTGATGACACTACATAGAGGCTTGGACAATGTATGGTGTTAAGCAAGTTTGTCAACGCACATTGCTATATGGATTAACTCACGGGTGTTTGGTGATGTAGAAACCATCAAGGATCTTTGCGGGATCCTTGGTAGACTATTAGATTAGTTGCATCTATCACAAAGATGCATTCATATCTATGTTAAACAAATGAGAACCAAAATAGGAAGAAGGAATTATTACCTCAAAGCTTGGTGTGGTGTTGCTGGAGAGGGCAAAGTAGCAAGGTGGAAGACCCATTAGCTAGCTCCAGATCAAAACCTGCACATAGATAAGACAAGTGTAATATTACAGGATATACCTTTGACAAACAATTCATTAACATATAAAGATATCTAATTACATGTATCTAAGCCACTCATAATAATGACATTGCATAAATATGTAAAAAAATTACACTACCAACATTGCGGAGTGGACAACACAATTGCAGTTCTATATTGATGTAGAAAAGAGTGATTTCAACCATCATTTGTATCAGCCTTCCCTTACTCCTCCAATTCCTCTCTCTCTCTCTCCCTTATTAACCTCTTGATATTCTTTAGTTAGAGACTATGCGCGACAATCAAATAGGCAATCCTTTCAAATGTTTTGACGTTTTCCACAATGGCCCTAGTCTCTCATATATAGCATAAGAGGATAAGCTTTTCCTAATCCTTCATGAGTTCCATTAGGCAAAAGCAATGATGTTTCCATGCCTTTTTTCTCTTTCCCATTTGTAGACTCCATTAGGAATTAGTAATTCCTCCAAATAGGTTGAGTTTTTATGTTTCCATACTTTTGTGAGCTAACATAGGAGAGAATCTTGGGATATTTCTTCAACTCATTCCATTGACACATAGAATCTCAATTAGGTTGTCTAACACACCCTTAGCCTTGCTAGGAAGCTTTATAAAGTAGGTTGCTAGTTCCTAAACAACATTAGCTTAACAAATGGGCCTGTGAACTTGGTCAGTCCTTCAATCATCCTGCTCTTCTCCTCTAAGTTGATGAGGAGGTCATTTTCCTGTATAACACACATAGTTTGAAAATTAGTTGGTGGCATGCAAATTGAAGTATAACACAACAATTTAGTCTAAGGGGAATTAGGCTATAAGAATCTAATATACATCTATGAGAAATTAACATAGGAAAAAATAATTTCTTTAAACACATAACATTGTGGATAATTAGTAAATGCACAAATTGGAAAATGTGTGGCTATGCGAACACATTGCTAGAAAGATATGTGATGTATTTTCTTGGAAAAACTCAATGGAGTGGTTGTAGGGGATTTTTTTATCATTGTGGGTTTGCATGAATCAAGGGGGATAGTTGTAGCTAACATCCTACACAATATTCAAGCCACCATTTTTTATATCAATGATAAAGTAAAGAGACTATGATGTCGATTTGGGCTCTTTTTGTGTCTTACATAGTACACAGGGAACATCTAAAACTAAGTAAATAAACAAAAACAAAACTCAAACATACATCAATTAAAAAACATAACTACATATATTACACTAAAGAAGACCTAAAGGAAAAACTTTCACAATGAATGGCTTGCTCATATTTTCTTAGGAATCCCTCTCTTTTCTGCTAAAGTGTCATTCTCCAATATTATACAAATTTTTATAGGAAGAATTGGGTCGTGGGGAGTACATGGAAGGCCAAGAATACCCAACTATTCAACTACCTAACGCTCATCCTCTCCTTTATCCTTTTGTTCAAAATAATTTTATGTAGAAATTAGGGTATAGATTTGCAACTACTTATGAAGTTTTAATCAAAATCACTAGACACAAGCCTACGCTAGTTCTCTACGGACATTAGTTAACAATTTGGAACACAAATATTAGACATGCAAGAATAAATAACACACACACAACAAGGATTTTTATCTATGGGAAGAAATTTGGTAAAAACCCAAATTCTTGATTGCATTAATTAAATGAATAGAGATGTATTACAATTGCTTCACTCAATTGAGCTCACCTTGCAAATGCACAACCTATTTCTCTGCTCACTAAAGGCCTATGACCCAAACTTAGTCAAAATTTTCCTCAGCTTCAACTCCTATTTCCTTGCACTTTTCCTTGAGGAATTAGCCCCTATTCTTTAAGAAAATCCTTTAATTGAATTATGCAATTCCTTAGGCTGATCATCTGACTACATGCAACACCTATACACTCAAGAGTAGTCTACAACTGATGTTACACTGTCTTGGAATCTCCACCTCAACTAGGTAACTCGAATTCTATGCATGAACTATCTATTTTGGGATTATTGATCATTTATCTGGATGATCATTGTTGGGATAGGGTCCCCTAAGGTTAGTTTTGGGGCAAAAAATCCCAGGTTTTGTTGTATATAAGGTAAAGTCTCCACAAGTTGTGGTCGTGCAGCACGTAGATAGTAAAGTGTCATAAAGGGTGTTTCCCTTCTTTTATGTAAATTGTGTTGGCTTTTGTAGAATCCACCCATGGTCCATGGACCATAGGACTGTATAAATAGGAAAATATTAGAGAGTCTAAGAAAGATATCGATGAAGATAAATGTATTGGTCCAGTAGAGAAAAGAGCGAAGAAGTCTTAGAGTAGAAGAGAGGCTCTACAGTTGTGTGTGCAGAGTCCTAGAGTAGAGTTCGTAGATGAGTGCGTGGAACATTTAAGCTGAGTCTGCAGGGAACTCTTGAGTCTGTAAGCAAAATTGAAGTATTAATAAAGATATTATTCCAGAAATTCCTGTGTTTTGTCCATTTACTTCTGTTATGAACAAATGTGCTTTTATGCTATAATGAATGATGGGTTATGAAGTAATACTTTATTGATGCGTGAATTTACATAATTGATGTTGTTATATGAATGCACTTACTATTAACTATTTACATGAAGCATATCTTATTGCATGTTAAAGGTGTCAACACTTAGGCCGATCTGGGTAAACACGGGACTATAATTAATCACAGAGGTGGGTAAGTGGTTGGTTCACCTATTTAGGGTTCATGAAAGATAGTCGTGAATGTTAGTGGAGGTATAGGAGCTGATTAAGGGTAGTTATATCAATAAGCCCTAAGGACTTATCGATCTGTGCGAAGGTAGGTTTAGGGCATAAAACAACATTACACTAATCTCTTGGTGCAAAAACGTGGTTCCAACATCCCCCCATACTAGTTTGGGTGAGATTTCAGTGCGCACTCCACGGATTGATGCTAAAAGGGTGAGTAATGTAGGGATATGTTTGGAAAACTAACTCTGAACTTAGGTCAAGACCCACTAAGCCAACAAATTGTTCCACTACCAGGACCATGATCTGCATAAGGAGATGTTTGATGTTGCATCACTAGAATCCAACTAAGAAGGAAATTAAGGATTGGTTGGATAGAAAGGTCCACGAATTTGTGGTGGAAGAAAATAGAAGTTCATGCCTAATGAAACAACCATGGTTGGATAGATATTTGTACACAAAGATACATGAAATTTTCTTCTTTTCTTTCTCGATCTAATTATACGAGTGGATCACAAAATTCGTAGATGGCCAAGGAAGGTGGAGGACTGATAGTCCAATAGTGTGGACCTCGGAGCTAGTGCAGAGATTGGAAGTCTTTGAAGAGAAGATCACGCACACTATCAATCATTGGCTTGAATGCGTCATAGGAGGATTTGTGAGAGAATTCGGGTTAAATACCTCGATCAACTACAGGGAAGCAGAGAGAAGCTTCTTCAAGGGACCGAGAGGTAAGTATTTAAGATCTTTGAATACTTAGATTAAGATGCTCTTGTGTGAAAAGCGAGTTATTCCATTACCTTGATGTTTAGAGCTACGCGAAGTGGAAAGTTCGTAAGGGATAGAAGGAGAATATGTCTTGAACATAACCCACTGATTGAGACTCCTCTGAGTGATGACAAAGGAGTAGCACAGGCTTCACCACAGAGTGTTGTCTAGTTAATAAGGTAGGGGTTCTTACTGTTATAACTCAGGTTGTCCCTAGGCTCCTAGTAGGGATACGGCCGAGGTAACCACAAACCAATCTTCTGATTGCAGGTTCTAGCACCTGCAATCGGAGAGGGATCTCTCCTTTAGATTCAACCTTAGTTGATGATTTTAGGCTAGCTTTCTGACTTCAAGGAAATGTTGACTGTGATTGGAAGGAAGGTAGAATTCTTGAGTAAACAGGCACAATAAGGTGTTATAAGTTTCGAACCGTTGGGCATGGAGTCACAGATTGAGGCATGCGAGCGTTTTCTTGGTCACAAGGGGATACGGAGCAGGATAGCCACACAGGATACAATATTCGGGCTGCTGAAAGTACGGAATGAACATCAGGGATGAAAGGCAAAGGAGAATCATTTCATCATGCTGACAGAGAGGAGAAGTGGATGAGTGGGATCCCGGAGCAGTTAAGAATTCCAAAGACATGCACTCATATATGAAAGAAACAGGGTAAACTAGATCATTTAAGAATACAAGCTCATAACTGTTTCTGAAGAAAATATTGAAAAGTGCAGAAATTGAACTTAAGGTGTAATGAAACAAATCTTAAGCTATTTTTTTTCCTGCAACTTGAAAGGTAGAAAGATGATAAAAACATAAAAATAAACAGGGGAAAAAACACCTTATTGGATCATGCAGAGACACAGGAATTCCGTGATCATTCCTTGGCCAGAGAAAACAGCAAGTTGTTTCGCAATCCATGCTTTCAACAATCTTTGATTATGGAAAAAATATGACAGTTACAGTGCGAGTCTTTACTCAGAGAAAATGCTGGAAAGAAAACTGACCAACAACTACTACTACCAACCAACCAACCCCTCACAATATCGCTTAGGGTGGTATTTATAGACAAAATATCGGAAAGACATCATTACAATTGACCTTGACAGGTCTGCTTAGAGCTCTTCAAAAATCTAAATGCTACTGGAATTAAATGCAAGTAAATCTTTTTGGCTGCGCTGGGGGCAGCTGAATCGGAATAGGTGACGAGGTGGCCCTTGGGGACCAGATACGGTGATGCTGAAGTGAATGAGCTTCGGGGCTACAGTTCGTCTTTGGTGCGAATTGAATGTGAAATTATTATGATTTGAGAGCTTCAAGTAGTTTCGCCCTCCTTCTGTGAATCTGCTGGAAGATATTCAATTTTCTCTTGCTTTGGGCCACTACTCAAGATATTCTCTGATACACTTTGCCACTACATTGATGATTTCCGCCGTCGACTGATGCTCTTTGACAGGTTTGATGCCTGCTGATTTGATCTGATACACTTTAAACTCCGTGAATGATCTGTTGCTGTCTTCAAACCGGATCCTTTGGCACGATTGGGGGATTTTCGGGCTCTTTCGGCGCAGTGGGCTCGGCAATCAGAAGATTCCTTGAAGATTCCTAGAAATGGCCTATTTCCCGTAGCGATGTGCCAATAGCGCGAAGCGCTATTCGCGCATCGGAAACTGCCTCTGTTTCTTGATCTCGAGCTCCGAAATGCGACTTTTCTTCCTACGCGAAGCTTTTTCGGCTTTTCTGGCTGCTGACGTAAGCATTGCATCGGCTGTACGGCGGATGACGTTAGCTGTGGGTCCCTGGTACAGTGCGACGTGGTGAGGTACTGGATGGACTGTGGTGAAGCGACTCTGATGCGATATCGCAATATCGCGTCGGCAGGGAAAGAGGGAGATCATTGGGTTGGGCATTTGGCGCTTGCGACTGCCGATATGTGATATCGCAATATCGCATCGGCGGAGACGGAGAGGTGAATGGATTGGATACTCGGTGTTTGCGATCGTCGATCGCCGATTTCGCGATATCGCATCGGCGGGGGACGGATGGGCAATGTTTTGCAAGAATGTGAGAGGGCGAAGTTGTGACGCGAAAACGGCTTTGAGGAGAAAACGTAAGGTAAGTGGGTGTGAAGGGCTTTTGAGGTTTTGGAAGGGGTCCGGCTACCTCGGGGGAACTTGATACTTTGGAAGGAGTCCATAGTATTTGGAAGGTGGTTTGGAGGTTAGGGTTCTTGCTTAGTTTCTGATAAACTGAACAATTCCTGGGAACTGTTATGGTTATTTTTCAACCAGGGGGAGGGATATTACATAGGGGGAGATTTTACTTAATATTAATAAGGGGACGGGAAGAATAGGGAGCTAAATAATAATATTAGTGGTTAATATGGAGCTGGCAAGAAAGCGCTAAGTTCGAGAGAAATTAGGCTGTTACAATGGGGAAAGGACCATACTTCGGGAGAAGATATGGAACATCTTTGAGTAAAGCAGATATTTACTCAAGCCAGTGTTTATGGAGAGGATGAACTTAAGAGGTGTCAAGCAGATCTTGACCTCTTTTGGGGGTGTTAGTTAATGATTGGGGAAAACAGAGAGAAGGGAAGTCAGTTATATCTCATTTGAGCCTTTTTGCTTACAAATCTTTGTTGATTATGTTCTGCATGATATGAAACCTGAAGACTTGGAACTGGTCAGCAATTCAACAGCCTCAGAACTACCTACCCAGCCTACTTGCCTAGCATTTTTTCTTCTTCTATTTGGGGGTGCACTTAGACTTGCAAACCCATCATACATTTTTCTTTTGATGCTTTCCTATCTACATACTACCCTTATTTCTTCCAGAGCCCAGATTAAGCTGTTGGGCTCTTCTGTTTCTCTACCTATCTAAGAATCTGCCAAGATTAAACTGTTTGGATAGATTTACAATCTCTATATTCTAAAACATGAAATTTAAACCTAGGGAGACCAAGATTAAACTGTTTGGACCTCCCTTTAACTACAGTAGCGATACCAGGATAACTTTACAAAATTTGAAGGCAATTGAATGAACTTGAAGTAACCATCTTCATGTGGAGACTGTTTGAGAAAATATGGAGCATTGCAGCAAGCAAAGTACGACATATTTGGCCTGTGAAATGCCAATCATGAAAAATGCATACCTGCTGCAGCAGGAGCTAACAGTGGCTCCACTCGGGGATGGCTTCTCCTTGCGGGAAGTCAAGAACAGGAGGCCAGAACGCCTTGATTTTTAGCTTCTTGCTGTCTTTTGCAAAACTGGGAAGCATCGGCTACTTTCTTCTGCGTGCTCCCGGTATTATAAACTCTAAAAAGTCAAAACTGATACTTACAAATATGTACAAACCAACTACCAACTACTCTTTCAAGCAGGAGGATCATTGTAGTGCTTCAACATCCGGCCATTGATCGGGCCTTCTTCCGCTGTGCTGTTATCAAGAGATTTGAGAAAGTCGGTGTTATTGCCTTGCACAGCACTGATAATATACAGAACTTTCCACAGAAAATCAAATTTGGCATGTTTGCCCTTGTCTTCCCTTCTTGCATCCCATCTTAGGACTTCGCTGCCCACCCGGAAATCCTCCGCTTTGGTTCTCTTGTCGAACATTTTCTTGAGTTTTTCCTGTAGACCTTGAGCTCTATTGAAAACTTCTTCTCTGGTTTGCTGAAGGTGAATAGTCTAATTAATTCTTCTCTGCATGTCGTTCGGCTCAGCCTGAATTTCTTGCAAGAGTTTGATAGTTGGTATGCCCAGAGATGAAGGAAACCTGGCTTCCATGCCATACACAAGTTCATAGGGGCTCATCCCGATGGATTTTTTGGTGGTCATTCGGTCTGCCCATAGGGCGCTGGTAAGCTTTTTGCGCCAGTTCTTTTTGTTCTCTTCTAGCATCTTCTTTATGATATTGATGAGGCTCTTATTGGAGGATTCAGCCAGGCCATTGCCTTGCGGATAATAAGCAGTGGAGTGACCTAAGGTAATGTGGTATTTGTGGAAAAAGTTAATGACTTTATTGGATTTAAAAGAAGTTGCGTTGTCAGTAGTGATTTTCTCCGGCAGCCAAACCTGGACAGGATGTTGGTCTCAAGAAATTGGATGATGGTGGAGTCGTTGGCTTTCCTACACAGGATGGCTTCAATCCATTTGGTGAAGTAGTCGGTGGCTGTCAAGATCCATTTGTGATGGCCTGAGGAGGAGGGATGAATTTCTCCAATGAAGTCAAGACCCCATTGTTGAAAAGGCTTTTCGGTTGAAATGGGCTTTAGGGGCAAAGGAAATAGCTTTCTTTTTCCTTCAAAGATTTGGCATTTGTGGCATGAGGCAGTAAATGCTTTCACATTTGTAAAAAAAGAGGGCCAGTAATAACCGGCTCACAAGATCTTGTCCGCCGTGGATTTCCAATATAAGTGGCCTCCACAATCACCTGCATGAAATTCTCTCATGACGCTGTTAGTTTCATCCTTAGTTAAACATTCAAGCAAAATACCTTCATAATTTTTCCAAAATAGGGCACCATCTATGACGCACAAGTTTGATGATTTCATTCTTAAAAATCTTTTTTTAGTTCTGGACAATCCTGGGGGAGCACACAGGTTTAACAATACAAAGAAAATATCAGAGTACCAAGGGGACTGTGTGAAGGTATCACTGATCTGTGGAGTAGCCAACTCCGCTTCATCGTCCAGCTGATTAATGTCAAGTGCTTGGAAATTTGTTTCGGCCATTAGCTTAGCTAGCCCTTGTCCTTTTACGAGCTTGGTGGGCTTTATCTCAATGTCGTACTCAAGGATGCTAGCAATCCATTTGCCTCTTCTACCTTCCAATCCTTCTTGAGTTAATATATCCTTTACAATAGCATTGGGGACATATGAAATTACATGAGAGTAGAGGATGTAAATTCAGAAGTCTTTAATGGCTTTGACCAGGGCGTAAGCTTGCTTTTCCATGATCTGAAATTTTAGAGGCGCGTCTCTCAAAGCTCGGCTGAAGAAAACTATTGGTTTCTCATTTCCCTGATCATCTTTCTGCAGAAGGGCTGCTGCTATGGTATGTTCTGATGCGAAAGAAAAAATGATAAAATCTTTGTCAAATTGAGGACTGGTAAGGATAGGTGTTTGAGTCAAGGCCATTTTTATACTCTCGAGCTTGCTTGGCCTCAAGGGACCATCTCACCTTGGCGTCCTTTTTTAGCATGTTACTCAATAGCCTCATTAACTCGGCTAGATTGGGGATAAATCTTCTCAGGAAGTTGATTTTTCCAAGGAATCCTTGTAGCTCTTTCGTAATCCTTGTAGCTCTTTCGTGTTTCTCGGGTAAGGGATTTGGAGGATAGCCTGAATTCTTTCTAGGTCGATTCTGATCCCATCTTTTGATATTATATGCCCTAATAACCTACCTTCCTCCAGGGCGAACAGGGACTTCTTCAGGTTCAAGGAAATTCCATATTTCCTACATGTGATAAAAATTTGCCTTAAGTGCTTAAGGTGTTGCGAGTCAGATTTGGAAAATGGGGTCAGGTCATCCAAGTAAACCACAAGGAAATCGTGTATTTCCTTAGCGAACGCGATATCCATTGCCCTCTGAAAGATGGCGCTGACGTTTTTCAGCCCAAAAGGCATTTTAACGTATTTGAACGTTCCCCAGGGTGTAGTAAAGGTTGTTTTGTCCTGATCGTCTGGGTGAACTAGAATTTGGTTAAATCCTGAGAATCCGTCAAGTAGAGAGATCCTAGAAGAACCCACCACTCTTTGCAAGATGTGATCCATTTTGGGTAATGGGTAGTGGTCCTTTAGGGAGACTTGGTTTAAATTTCTCAAGTCTACGCACAGTCTTATCTCTCCTATTTTCTTCCTGGTAGGGACTAAGTTAGATACCCATTCCGAGAATCTGATAGGCGCAATGATCCTTGCTTCAAACATTCTTTTTGTTTCCTTTTCAATCATAGGGAGAAGCATGGGGTTGATTCTTCTGAGTTTTTGTTTGAACGGTTTCTGGTTCAGACTTAGGGGAATGGTATGCTGGATTACTGAAGTGTCATAGGACTTCAAGTCCTCATAACTCCAGGCAAACACGTCTTGGAATTCTTTGAACAGATCGACATATTTGGGCTTTTGGTCAGGAGGCAGGTTTTTAGAGAGTTTAATCATCTTGGGATGTTTTGTCGTTCCTATGTTGTATTCTTCTATGGCGGCATCCAAAGGTTCCATTTTTGGTTTTCTGGCTACATTGTTGCTATCAAACATGTCTTCCAATGGTGTCAGGCCAATAGGCAAAACATTTCCTTTTAGGTCCATAAATTCTTCTTCCGCCTCGACTGCCTTAGGTGAGCAAGATTGTTTCAGTTGCCTTATCTTTGTGATGTCAAAAATAGTTGGGCTAAGTATCTATTCAGCCATGGGGGCTGTTAGGGTCATGCGATCTTATTCTGCTAGTTGTTGTGTTTCTGGTGTAACGTTCATGTCAATGTTGGTGCTAGAGAATTCCCCTTCCAGAGTTAAAAAATTGTTAATCTGGACATCATCTTGGAATACTTGCCAATTCTCGACATTGTTAGGAATTGACGGTCTGTGTTTTACTTCTGCAGTGAAGCGGTGACTTGGTCCAAAGGGAAACCTACATGTGCTAGCGAAGGTAGCTAGGCTATTAGCATGAATATTATGTTCTCGTGCGATTTTGGTCAACTCAAAATCACTGAAGGTACTAGGAAATTCGCTGGTAGCGGCTCTGTAAGCTCTCATTCTACTGTCATTGGCTACAAAGTTGCCCTTTATCTGTTGTATAATGAGGTTCGAATCACCTAGGATGGAGATTGTGGTAGCTCCCAAGGTTTTGAGCAGCTTGAGACCTAAGAGTAGGGCTTCGTACTCTGCCATGTTGTTTGTACATTTAAAATTGAGTCTATAGGCGTGGCCTTGCACATGATTCTCATGAGTTTTATAAATCCAGACTCCAGTCCCTGCTCCTAACTTGTTGACTGCACCATCAAATTCTAAATACCATGAGACCTCTGGTCCAAGGCGTGTATTGGGGATTTGAGGGGCATGTAGAGCAAATGAACTGGTGACTTCTGTTTCGGGATTCTCTTCCTGGCCTGTGATGGTTGCCTGGGCTGTTGAGACAATTTCAGGCGAGTTGGCAACTGGCCTCTCACTAGTATTGGTTTCTTGTTCTAGGGCTAGCGGTTTATCAGGATTTGGAAGACTTGTATCGTCATTAAACAAAATAAAAGAATCCATATCAAAATGGATCGAGTATATCGGAAAATTTTGGGGTTTCTCCTCACTACTCACCACGTATTTCATTAGCTTTTCCCTATAAAGTCTCTTTGGTTGCCCAAAGATGGATATAGTGGCGTAAGAGAGGTCGAGTTGAAGGGATCCTTGCAATTTTGCTCCCCATGATCTGGATAGCAGCATGCCATACTTTGTGGGGATGTCAGCAACTACTACATCGATTAAGATCGTTTTGTTCGGGAATTGGACTAGGGATATGCAAAGATCTTTGATTAAGCCTAGGCATTTGACCTGACTTGAATCGAACGAATACAGATCTTTATAGGGTCAGGTGACATCGAGGTTTAACCTTTCCATTACGGATTTGGACATGAGGTTGTGTGAGGCGCCTGAATCAAACATAGCATCGTGCAGTATCTTATCATGTATGTGCAGGCTGATATAGAAAGGCGGAACAGGCCCGAATGTTGTTTTTCCGTCAACCTCTGGCCCGAACAGTAGTTCAGGGGTGTCATCTAGAATGTTTACATCATCCCTAATTTCAGGCAATTGGAGCGATTTTTGAATTTGTTGTCTATACACAGTATGCTTAGCCAGTTCTGAGAGGGGGATGGAGATTTTAAGCTTCTCGATTTCGGTTTCTAGGCTGAATGGATTTTCTACTGGGTTCCGGGTATTGACACTGGTGAGTTTTTCTTTCTCCGGTGTATCTTCTGTATTTCCCTTTGGAACGTGCGTATCACTATGTATGACTGTCCGTGATATCTCTATTCTGGGAATATTTTCATGGATGCTCTCCAGGTCTTTTTCAGGGTGGGAAGAGTGTAGCAGTTGTTCCATAGAACCTTGTGTTTTTGTTACATCTTCCACAATAACTTGTTGCGAATTTGGGACATGGTTGTCAATTGTATGACCGTTGGTGTTTTTCCCTTTACCCTTGTTGGGCTGCTTGCCCTCCTTTGCCTTGCTGGGCGGAGACACATCGATAGTCCGTGTTCTTAGTTTGTATTGCTTATGTACCTCATACATGGCAGTGTCATACCCTTGTTTAAAGTCAAAGGACTCTCCCGATTTAGTGCAGAATTGTTCTATATTAAGGTATGGGGGGTTTTATCTCCTTGAAGGAGGATTGCTGTCCATTTTCTGAATCAACCAGGTTCATTAGGGTCCCGTCTGTGGGATCAGCAGATGTAGATGCCTTAGCAAAGTTCTCCTGGAAAGGAGGTATGATGTCGTGATCCTGATTGGCCCTACCTATGTTCAAATTTTGGGTTTTTTTGAAGTTTGGGTTTCTCGCGGTGTTGGGCTGTTGATTTTCCCATGAATTTTTTCTCTCCACGTTGTCTAATATATCTCCCATTCTGTTCATGGAACTGATGATTGCATCAAGTTTCTGCTCATGGGAGGAGGGTTCTTCTTTGAAAGTGGTTTTTCTCTCGGATCTGGTTCTGTTTCTTTTGGCGATTAGATTTGCTTCTACGCTTACTGCGGCATCTTGCATTTCTGCAAAGCTTTGAGGGGCTCTTTCCCTTAATTGATACGCCATCTCGGCATCAAAGCCATCCGGAAATTTGTATAAAGCAAGGTCGGGTGGAGGTCTTAAATTTGGTGGTATCGCGTTGTAAACATTGTTAAATCTGGCACAGTAATCCAGGACAGCTTCACCAGGTCCTCTCTTGATGGATTCATATTCGGATAGTATGTGCAGGGGATCCTTCCTTTTCTCCCATCTGTTAATGAAGGTTTGGTATAAGGCTTCCGGATTTAGTATTGAATTAGGTGGAAGTGCCCTAAACCAGGTTCTGACATCACCGGTTAGACTTTGAACAAAGATCTTCATTCTTACGCTATCATCGTCTATCTCATAACTATCGAAATAATCCTGCGTTTTCTTTGTATGTTGTATGGCGGTGCAAGAGGTTGTTCCATCAAAGTAAGTGATTTTCGATTGGTAGTCCTGAGGCATTGCCCCGGGATTAGCAGGTAATTGTAATGGTGCATATCTGGCCATGATGACGGGAATGGGCGGGGAACCTAAAGCGAGGGGGACTATAGGAATAACCGGGGAAGAGGGAGTAAACGAAGGGGTGTGGATATGGGGTTGAGGTGTGGAAGAGCTGCTTGGAGAAGGGGAAGATGAGTGAGAGGAGTTCAAGGTAGATCGGACTAGAACTTTGACAGGGGTTGGTACAACAATTGGCTGAACTGGTTCAGGACTAACAGGGGTCTGGCAATCTTTCTGTTTTTGTTCCCTGACGATCTTCAGAATTAGATTAGGATTTCTAACGGCGGGCGGGTTATTTGGATCAGGATTTGCTCGTGTATTGCGTGCCAGTTTCTTAGGAGCCAGCTTCTAATATATCTTTGAAAGATTTCTCAAAATATGCAACCACACAAGTTGGCTGATCAAAATTCGGTTTCTTCCTCTGTAAGGATGCAGATTGGTTGCATTGATTTATCTGAGGAGGTCCCCAGCGAAGTCGCCATTATGTTATCACTTAGGTTGTCCCTAGGCTCCTAGTAGGGATACGGCCGAGGTAACCACAAACCAATCTTCTGATTGCAGGTTCGAGCCCACCTGCAATTGGAGAGGGCTCTCTCCTTTAGATTCAACCTTAGTTGATGATTTTAGGCTAAATTTCTGACTTCAAGGGAATGTTGACTGTGATTGGAAGGAAGGTAGGATTCTTGAGTAAACAGGCACAGTAAGGTGTTATAAGTTTCGAACCATTGGGAATGGAGTCACAGATTGAGGCATGCGAGCGTTTTCTTGGTCACAAGGGGATACGGAGCAGGATAGCCACACAGGATACAATATTCGGGCTGCTGAAAGTACGGAATGAACATCAGGGATGAAAGGCAAAAGAGAATCATTTCATCATGCTGATAGAGAGGAGAAGTGGATGAGTGGGATCCTGGAGAAGTTAAGAATTCCAAAGACATGCACTCATATATGAAAGAAACAGGGTAAACTAGATCATTTAAGAATACAAGCTCATAACTGTTTCTGAAAAAAACATCGAAAAGTGCAGAAATTGAACTTAAGGTGTAATGAAACAAATCTTAAGCTATTCTTTTATCCCGCAACTTAGAAAGGTGGAAAGATGATAAAAACATAAAATAAACAGGGGAGAAAAACACTTATTGGATCATGCAGAGACACAGGAATTCCGTGATCATTCCTTGGCCAAGAGAAAATAGCAAGTTGTTTCGCAATCCATGCTTTCAGCAATATTTGATTATGGAAAAATATGACAGTTATAGTGCGAGTCTTTACTCAGAGAAAATGCTGGAAAGAAAACTGACCAACAACTACTACTACCAACCAACTAACACTTCACAATATCGCTTAGGGTGGTATTTATAGACAAAATATCGGAAAGACATCATTACAATTGACCTTGATAGGTCTGCTTAAAGCTCTTCAAAAATCTAAATGCTACTGGAATTAAATGCAAGTAAATCTTTTTGGTTGCACTGGGGGCAGCTGAATCGGAACAGGTGATGAGGTGGCCCTTGGGGACCAGATGCGGTGATGCTGAAGTGAATGAGCTTCGAGGCTGCAGTTCGGCTTTGGTGCGAATTGAATGTGCAATTATTATGATTTGAGAGCTTCAAGTAGTTTCACTCTCCTTCTGTGAATCTGCTGGAAGATATTCAATTTTCTCTTGCTTTGGGCCGCTGCTAAAGATATTCTCTGATACACTTTGCCGCCACATTGATGATTTCCGCCGTCGACTGATACTCTTTGACACGCTTGATGCCTGCTGATTTGATCTGATACACTTTAAACTCTGTGAATGATCTGGTGTTGTCTTCAAACCGGATCCTTTGGCACGATTGGGGGATTTTCGGGCTCTTTCGGTGCGCAGTGGGCTCGACAATCAGAAGATTCCCTGAAGATTCCTCGAAATGGCCTATTTCCCGTAGCGATGCGCGAATAGCACTTCGCCCTATTTGCGCATCGGAAACTGCCTCTGTTTATTGATCTGGAGCTCTGAAATGCGACTTTTCTTCCTGCGCGAAGCTTTTTCGGCTTTTCTGGCTGCTAACGTAAGCATTGCATCGACTGTACGGTGGATGACGTCAGCTGTGGGTCCCTGGTATAGCGCGACGTGGTGAGGTACTGGATGGACTGTGGTGAAGAGACTCCGATGCGATATCGCAATATCGCGTCGGCGGGGAAAGAGGGGGATCATTAGGTTGGGGATTTAGCGCTTGCGACTGCCGATATGCGATATCGCGATATCGCATCGGCGGAGATGGAGAGGTGAATGGATTGGATACTCGGTGTTTGCGATCGCGGATCGCCGATTTTGTGATATCACATCAGCGGGGGACGGATGGGCAATGTTTTGCAAGAATGTGAGAGGGCGAAGTTGCGACGCAAAAATGGCTTTGAGGAGAAAAAGTAAGGTAAGTGGGTGTGAAGGGCATTTGAGGTTTCGGAAGGGGTCCGGATACCTCGAGGGAACTTGATACTTTGGAAGGAGTTCATAGTATTTGGAAGGTGGTTTGGAGGTCGGGGTTCTTGCTTAGTTTCTGATAAACTGAACAATTCCCGGGAACTGTTATGGTTATTTTTCAACCAGCGGGAGGGATATTACATAGGGGGAGATTTTACTTAATAGTAATAAAGGGACGGGAAGAATAGGGAGCTAAATAATAATATTAGTGGTTAATATGGAGATGGAAAGAAAGCGCTAAGTTTGGGATGACTTAGGCTGTTACAAGGGGGAAAGGACCATACTTCGGGAGAAGATATGGAACATCTTTAAGTAAAGCAGATCTTTTCTCAAGCCAGTGTTTATGGAGAGGATGAACTTAAGAGGTGTCAAGCAGATCTTGACCTCTTTTGGGGGTGTTAGTTAATGATTGGGGAAAACAGAGAGAAGGGAAGTCAGTCATATCTCATTTGAGCCTTTTTGCTTACAAATCTTTGCTGATTATGTTCTGCATGATATGAAACCTGAAGACTTGGAACTGGTCAGCAATTCAACAGCCTCAGAACTACCTACCCAGCCTACTTGCCTAGCATTTTTTCTTCTTCTATTTGGGGGTGCACTTAGACTTGCAAACCCATCATACATTTTTCTTTTGATGCTTTCCTATCTACATACTACCCTTATTTCTTCCAGAGCCCAGATTAAGCTGTTGGGCTCTTCTGTTTCTCTACCTATCTAAGAGTCTGCCAAGATTAAACTGTTTGGACAGACTTACAATCTCTATATTCTAAAACATGAAATTTAAACCTAGGGAGACCAAGATTAAACTGTTTGGACCTCCCTTTAACTACAGTAGCGATACCGGGATAACTTTACAAAATTTGAAGGAAATTGAATGAACTTGAAGTAACCTTCTTCATGTGGAGACTGTTTGAGCATATATGGAGCATTGCAGCAAGAAAAGTACGACATATTTGGCCTGTGAAATGCCAATCATGAAAAATGCATACCTACTGCAGCAGGAGTTAACACTTACGAATACCCATCCACCCACACCACCTCCACCTTCACCTCCATATCATACACCTTCGCCCACACCGCCACCACCTCCACCAATGTTCAATATGTCGAATACAATGAAGTTGCCAATTTCAAAGAGCTTGGGAAATGAGGACCCAAACTAGTTTTGGTTCGTTGCGAAGGCCATATGGACAACCCAAAATATTACAGATGATCATATGAAGAAAGCACAGTTGGTTATTTCATTACAAGATCGTGTGTTGACATGGTATATTAAGTATTGCACAGATAATCAGATGGCTTCATTAGTAGACAATCATAATATGTTGAATAAGGAATTCAATAGGTCCAAATATGAATCAGAATTAGTCGTTGGATTCAAGGAAATAATGATGAGGCTTGGTGAAAACCCCTGGGAGCTGGATCAGAGACTGAAGTGCTAGATCCGTGAAGCTAACATGAATCCTATGGATGGCCATCACTGTGAATGGTTTGTAGCTTCGCTCTTACCCCATCTAAGGGTTGCTTTATCATAGCAAAATATTGGGACCCAGGCAGAAGCCTTGGAAATTGAGATGAGATTGTATGAGACACGAATTCAAGACGCTTCTTTGGGAATTCAGCAGATTCATGTGAAGTTGCAAAATATTTGCTTAGAGTTTCAAAGCCTAAAGAAGAATAGAGCAGATCGGCTAGATGTGTGTGAAGAAGTTTGTTATAGACATATTTGGGAACTGCAACCCCAATCTCATATTTCCATAAACCAAGGGCTTATAAGCCCCTAAAAGTGTTGTTTCATACCCTAAAGGAACAAGGTTAGATGATTACATCATCTCCCAGAAGTTATCCCTAAAAAAATACTCAGAACTCATCAAAACTGGACCATACAGATTGCTTAGTGCTAAGGGTGTGATGCATCTCACCTGATACATGCAAAAAGTGTGATGCGTACTAAAAATCCCTTCTGTAGGGTGTGATGAGTGAGAGCAGACAAATGGCAGAGGTTGTTGGCTAGGTGGAAACCCAGAGAATCTTCTAGAAATTGTCCATTTGACACATGCCTCTTTGAATTCACCCAAGGATGAGTAAGAGATCATGAAATCTCCAAGTGGAACCAAGAATTATCAGAGAAATGACACTAATCAAAATCACAGAAGCTGACTCACCCACTTGCAAATATCTATATATGGATCCCTCATCCTAGAGATCCAGAGGCTGGAATTTTGTATTTGTAAGGAAGTGTTGTTGGTTTCTCGTGCAACATTATGTTGGGGTGATCTAGCTTTTTTTAAGGTGAAGGGGGTTCATGGGTGGGGGGATGGTGCTGGGTTGTACTCCTCCCTTCTACTACTTCTATCATTAAAGCTATTGAGTTTTTCTCCATATTCTTGTATATTTCTGAATCTTGTATTGATATATGCATTTGTATGGTTAATATACATATGATCCTATATTGTTTATGGTTATAGATCTCTATGCTTTGATGGTATTATGCTGCTTTGACTCTACAGGTGTTCTTTGAAGTGGGAAAAGTGAGGAAAGAGTGGTGAAGTTGTGTCAAAGGGGAGAGGAAACAAGTAAGGAGCCAAGAGAAAGACTGATGTTGGTACTCTCTGCTTCTCTCTCATCTATCTCTCATAAAGGAAAACACAAGTAACTTTAGTTTGTTTGTTTCTAAGATAGCTACCCGTCTTGGTGGGACTAGCAGCTCTAAATGGACACTAGTTTTCCCAATAACAAAATGGCGACTCTGTTGGGGATTGTTAGTCACTGTTGTTTGCTTTATAAACTATAGACAAAGCCTAAGGTTAAGCCATCTAGCCTTTGAATTGCTTTTGCTATGCAACTGCAAAGTAGATCAACGCTGCTTCAGTCAATCTCCAGGTTAGTTTATGGACTAAACATCTAACTTGCAAACATTCTAAGTTCCCTGGTGGTAGTTCAAATAACCTCATTAGATCAACCCCTATACTTTGTGTTTACTGCCTATCATAAGCTCGGCCTAAACCCCTGAACTTAGCTACAAATTGTGAGCAAAAACCAAGCTCAGTCTCATCCCTGGACCATTGCACTGTCTCCCATTGGCAACGTTGATGAAACGCATCTCCCATGTGTTTCAGGTGAGATGCATCCCTGTTTCCCTGTGTTACAGGTGCGATTATTGAGTGAGACTGTTTCTGCCTCCAAATTTTGGTTTTCTCTTCATTGTCTTTAGCTTTATTCAATAGTTTTGCTATCTATGATCAGTATATCACTATTGAAACTCTCTTCCTTTGCATTATTCAGCCTCCATTAATAAATAATTGTGAATGTTTTTATGTATTTTTTATCTTTTACAGTTCTCCTTTGCAAATAATAACCTAATTGAACTATCGTCTTTTGATTTGAAAGTGTCACAAGTGTCGTTTTCAGTCAATGAAAAGAGTGTCGTAAAGTCTTCCTCTTGTGGATAGTTGATTACACTTTTGCCATTGTATTTGATTTGAATCATCAATTATTTGAAGTGTCGAAAGCAGTTTTCAAGTCAAAACTGAAAGTGTCGTCTTTGTCTTCCTTTCGTTTTTGAACAAGAAATTGCTAAAGTGTCACTTTGAGAAAGGATAGTTCGGATCTGTACTTAGTTTTCTTTTTGTCATTCTCACATTAAGGTAACTGAAAAACAAATACATGCATGTGCATTTGCATTTAGACTGCATGCGGAAATTGATTTAGGACAATGCAGCTTAGTGTGTGCTCTCTGCTCTATGTTGAAAGAATTCTACTTCTCTTTCCTTCGTGGCTAGGATTTTCATTGCAAAAAGAAAGTAAACGACCGTTTATCATCTTAGATTACATATTTACGAATTGTATATCTACATCACGTGGTGAACCTTAAAGGAAAACTTCATAAGAAAGATCAACTATAAAATAAACCTAAATGAACATAAAAATGCTTTGGAACCTAATGCACAACATCTAGAAGTCTAGGCTAGAGACGCATTTTAGCATCGTAAAGCCTGGTAACTATCATTTTCATCGTAGGATGGGTGATTCCTCCTCTTTGATACAACAAGTCCCAGTACAGACTTGTGCTCCCACATACCGTTGAGTATATATTGAGAGACCACAATAGGCTATATCCTTTATCCTTAGGAAGCCACATCTGCCACCCTGTCGATCGCAATGCACTGAACACAACATTTGGAAAGATTGACTGTCGTACCTTAAAAAGTATTCTGCAGTTTTGCAATTGGTCTGGTAATCCCTCTGTCTAGATTTCTAGAGTATTCACTTTCGCTTCTTTCTAGACTTCTTAAAATAGAAGGTCCATCTGAGCACTTGTCACTTCAGGCTCATTAAAAATCGAAGGCGACTAGAGTCATCTTTAAATTTTTCTCGACTCTTAAAAATTGAAAAAGAAAGTTGTGTCAAAGCATCATAAAATTTATTTTAATCAGAATAACATCACTGTTCCTTCTTTGGTCTTAGGTTTAGAAAATGGAGTCCACCAATCAAGGATTTCCCCTTCGGGTGAATCTTAGTCCCTTCTCCTCTTGGGGGGATGTTGGTGCGCCTCCTATGGCTACATTTTCCCTTCCGGGACTTACAATTGTCCTACCAATATGGCTTTTCTTGAACTCTGTCGTTCAAAACACCGTGATTCCTGAGCAATCAAATCAGCAACCAGATGATACTAGAGTTACCCCCCAGCCTTCTACTTCATTTGTTTCTCCCTCTCCTTCTTCCTCTTTGCTTGGTGAAGCTAGTAAAACTAAGAACCAAGTAACTAAGAAGAAGAAGAAAGGAAAGGAG
>APFE030411501.1:57730-112579 GCA_000404065.3 Pinus taeda | reverse complement strand
CGTGTCACAAACATTAAGCACAATCGTTCCCACTCCTCAGTAACAGCTAAACAAATGGAGAAAAATAAGCATCATGTTTGCATCGAGGATTCCCAAGTCATCGCGAGGATTCATCACTTCCACCATAGGGTGTTAAGGGAAGCCATTGAAATTGAGAAGCATTCAAATAATCTCAAAAGTGACGATGGTTGGAAGTTAAGTAGAAGTTGGATTCCTGCTCTCTCTTCATGATTGTCTCTTGTCCCCTTATTCATTATTTTTTTCTTCCTTTTGGTTTATTGGTATATTTTTTCCTCCATTTGTTTTCGATCTTCCCCCACCCACACACATAATTATAATTCTTATTATTTTATTTTCGTTCTTCTCCACACACTTATTATTTTTATAAGTGTTGATTATTCCTTTATTTAATTTTTCTATCTTATATTATAATATTAGGGTTATAAATAAATAAATATATTACTTTTTATTTCATTAAAATTTAATCACACATATATATAATTTTTAAACCATTTTCCATTCCAATATCCATTAAATTCTTTACATAATATTATGTTCTTTTTAGTAACTATTAACATATTCCTACCATCATATCCATTAAAAATATTTATTTAATAACATAATAATTTTTTCCTTTTTCTTTCCCTATTATGTAGTTTTTTTGTTATTATAATAGTTACCTTCCAAAATTAAATGTTGTTTTTTAATCTTTTTTAATACATTGACCATTTGGCTTCTTTTAATTATCATTCAACAAAAAAATTATTATACTTGTTAATGTTGATTTGCTAGAACATGATACATCTCTGCTATTTATTGTTATTGATAGATCAAAATTTTCAACTTTGTCCTGAGGATGAACCACATTAGATGGTTCCGACCAATAAATGACAATGTGATTAACCCGAAATGCACTATTTATTGTTATTGATAGATCGATTTTTTCAACTTTGTCCTAAAGATGAACCACATTAGATGGTTCGACCAATAAATGACAACGTGATTAACCCGAAATACATTCACTATATAAATATGGATCCAAAGAGCCTAAAATCAATGATTATTAATGATGTTATGCCATATTATTTTCATATCTAAAGTTTAAACAAGTAATAAGCCTACCTATACATCTATCACTAAAACATCTAAACAAAAAAGAAATAGAAACATTTCTACAAATATGTGATTTCTTTTAAAATCTCATTGCAATTTTTGAATGATTGAGCCAATTACCATGTAAGAAAGTATCCTTATTCAGGTAGACTTGTAGTTTTGGCGTTTTTGTATGTATATAAGATTCTTTGTTTAAGGGCAACACAAATCTTTGTTTAAGGGCAACACAAATTGAAACAGTAGAAACTGTGATGTGTGAAGTATATATGAAATTTAATTTTTATTTTTATTTTCATATGAAAAAAATAACTTATTTTAATTTGTCAATGTTTAAAAGCTAAAATTAAATAACTTTAAAATATTTTATATTTTTAACGTTCATTTTCCACTTAAGATATTTTATATTTTTTAATCCTCATTTGTTACAACATGATGTATCTATGCTATTTATTTTATTGATAGATTATTTTTTTTCAACTTAGCCCGAGGATGAAGCACATTAGATGGTTCGAAACGTCAACCAACAAATGAGAATTGATAGATCGATTTTTTTCAACTTTGTCCTGAAAATGAAGCACATTAGATGGTTCGAAACATCAACCAACAAATGAGAGTGCGATTAATCCTAAAAACATTTGCTAAATTATCATGGATCACAAAAGCCTTAAATCAATGATTATTAGTGATGTTATAAAAATATTATTGTTATATCTAAAATTTAAACAAGTAATACACCTACCTATAAATCTATCACTAAAGCATTCAGACAAAAAAGAAATAGAAACATTCCTACAAATATGTGATTTGTTTAAAATCTCATTGCAATTTTTGAAACAATTGAGCGAGTTACCATGTAAGTAAGTGTACCCATTCAAGGGTACCTATAGTTTGGGCATTTAGGCATGTATATAAGATTTTGTGTTTAAAGTCTACACAATTTTGACACAATAAAAATTGTGATGTATGAAGTATATATGATTTTTTTTTTTCTTATGAAAAAAATAACTTATTTTAACTTGGCAATGTTAAAAAACTAAAATTAAATTAACTCTTCAAATTGAATTTAATCTTTGAATTCCTTTCAAATTTGATTCTTCATTTAAACAAATAATAAGTCTACCTATAATTCTACCACTAAAATATTTAAGTTACCATCAAATTTGATCTTTGATCGAAACAAATAATAAACCTACTTATATATCTACCACTAAAGCTTCATGATGAAAAACAAATAGAAAAATTTGTACAAAAGTGTAGTCTAATTTATATACTGTAGTTTAATAAAAATGTTTTTGATATAAGTTCAAACTTGTGATTTCTTATTGTTTAAAATATATTTTTGAATGCATAAATAGATTAACAACCTAAATTCTATACATTAAACAACTTAAACTCAAGTTTTTAAAAGTCTACCAAATTTTAGTTAAAAAAAAAAATTCTCAAAATATTATTTTCTACCCATTAGATAGAAAACCATCTCTATAAATTAAACAAATTAAACTCCAGTTTTTAAAACTCTCTACTAAATTTTATTTTATTTCAACTCCAGTTTTTAAAATCCCTACTAAATTTTATTTAAAATAAAGAAAAAATTCCTAAAATATGCATGTCTCTACCTGAAATACTATTTTACTTATTAAATTAATAAAATAAAAACATAGTGAAAAGAAAAATTACACAATTATATACATCTTTTTTAACTGATTAAATTAATAAAAAGTTCTAGTTATCGACGAAAATAAATAAATAGATATTTGTCCGTACCTTTATATAACAATTTATGTCGGCGAAAGCATGGCAGGTGTGCTCTTTTTTTATATATAAAAGGTGTAGGAATATTTTATACATATATGTTTTTCTGTGCCTTTATATAACATTATATGTCGGCAGAAGCAGGGCACGTGTGCTCTTTTATATATATAAACTGTGTATGAATATTTTATATTGGTACTGCTAATTATTCCGATTTGCCTTTATAAACGCTTGAGCATAGTGAATGTTCCAGAAGAAACGATGCAGAGATCACGCAAAGCTCGAATGGGAAAAAAACAACGTTTGGAAGGAAGCCGATTTTATGTGGTGCTCTGCTTCATGGTTTTTGTTGCAGGGGGGCTTTTCCTTTTCATTAATTCTGCAACTGATAAAAACCGGCAGTCAGTGTATAATCTGAACCTAACATTCAATCGTTATTTCGAGTCAACGCTTTACTACGGAACGAGATATAAAGAGTTCGAAATTCAATTTCTAGGGAACAAATTGGAAAATACACGATATTCAGATGACAGTACAGTAGCCATGGGATGGGTAAATAGAGAGTCTGGAATAGATTGGTCAGAAATTGGTACTAAAGCCATGATTGCTGAACAAAATTCAAACGTAATTCCTGCATTATTTACTGACGAGCCGAGTAAACCGTCTTTTAATGGTGTTCCTGTTCCTGCACCTGAAGCTATGGCAAAATCTATCTCATCCGAAGCTAAAAACCCTAATCTGGTAGGGTTTGATGAATTCAAGAAGAAAATTGGAAATGAAAGGGATCGAAGTACGAGTGATCAACATGGAATTATTGCTCACAGGCTTGAACCTGAAGGAAGTGAATGCAATTATGCTGCTGCTTCCAAGGGAGCCAAAATTTTAGCTCACAACAAAGAGTCCAAAGGTGTTCAAAATATTCTGCAGAAGGACAAAGATAAGTACCTTCGGAATCCCTGCAGTGCAGAGGATAAGTTTGTTGTGATAGAGCTTTCTGATGAGTTTGTTGTGATAGAACATTATTTATCCAACTTGAAGGACCTAGAGCTTCTGGGTAGTTTAGTTTACCCTACTGATGATTGGATTCTCCTCGGGAAGTATGTTGCAGAAAATGTTAAGTATGTTCAAAGGTTCACTCTGAAGGAGCCTAAATGGGCACGGTATTTGAAAGTGCGATCCCTTAGCCATTACGGTTCTGAATTTTATTGCACTCTAAGTATGGTGGAAGTTTATGGAGTTGATGTTATTGAACATTTGCTTGAAGATTTGATTGCACCTGGGCAACATGGGTTGAGAAATCCTGATTTGTTTAGTGTCAGGCCAGATTCTGTGCTAGGTGGAATTGGGTATAATAGTCATGATGAGCATCAGAACCCTTATGTTGGTTTATCAGAAAAACAAGCAGATACTAGATCACAAACTGATATGCCCAAGTTAAGAGAATCAGTACTTTCCAATGGCAATGAGCTTGTTTCCACTATAGAAATTATCAGGCAGCAGGGTGGAAGGGTGGCAGGAGACACAGTTATGAAGATTTTAATGCAATTGGAATTGGATTTTTCTGTTTTAGAAAGATATTCGGAAGAATTGAATGTTCAATATGGTTATCACTTGTCTGATATTGACAAGGGACTAGTTGAAAACACACAATATATAAGGCAAGTCAGGAAAGACTTAAATGATTTGCAATGGCACAAGATTCTGACGGACAAGGAAATGGAGGAATACAGGTTTTGGAGATCTGCAATTTCAAATAAACTGAATGAATTAGCCACAGAAAATGAATTCCTTAGGTCAGAAGTTCAAAATAACCATTTGCGCTTTCAGCATATGGAGAATAAGGAGATTGTGATCTTGGTGTTGAGTTTCATTTTTGTGTGCATAGCAATAATCAAATTTAGTCTATGCTGCCTTCTAAAATTACTGAATTTTAGTAAAGTTCAGCATGTGGGTCAGCGAAGTTCAGCTTGGATTTTGTTACTGTTAAGCAGTTGCTTAGTTGCTTTCACTCTTTCCCTGTAAAGAACAATACATACTATTTTTTTAATCCAAAAATATATAGGTCATACTATTATTATTATAAAAGTACATTTTTTTTTTCAGTCAAAAAAATCATATACCGTTTTTTTTTAATTATTGAAAAATACATATTTGAAAAATACATAACTTGGAAATTTGTGGAATATTTTTTTTTCCAATTGAAGAAATCATATACCATTTTTCTTGTATTATTGAAGAATACATATTTTTTGTATTATCCAAAAATACATGGAAATTTGCGAAATGGAAGATGGTAATGTTGTGATCACATACATGTTATCTTTTCAAGAATAAATCAAGTATCTCTTTTGTTAAAGCATCAAATATAGTGGTTTGTTTTTGTGTAAGTAAATTTTAGTTAGTTGTTGATGAGTTTGGTATTGCAACGATAATGTTGTAATTTTTAAGGTTATCAAGATTTAGGTACGTTGTTAATCTTAAGTTGTAAGTAAAATGTACAAGGGAAATCTAGACTAGTTGCAAAAATCAACATTCAAGAAGCAAGAAATGTAAAAGCTAAATATCATTCTAACCAAGCTTCAACTCAACCAAAGTGGTCTTGAAGCATTCATAGGCTATAAATCTACTTTTATCATGAACTTAGAGTGAATGTGGGCCACGAAAGACCTTGAGAACACACTGTTACAAGAGATTCTTTGTTGCTACGGATGTTTGCCAGTGACTCTATCTTTTGAGTTATCTCACCAAATGACCAAGCAAATCAAATGCAAATGAGATGGGGTAAATTTTGATATTAAGTAGGATGTCCTAGGAATTCAATCCAATTGGAATCACTAAAAGGTGTCCTTGTTAACATGCGCTAAAAATTAGTAGAATATTACCACTCTAAAAACTAAAAATTCCAAATTAGTGAGCAAGTTAACTTACCAAATGCATAATTTGATCAAGTGCAAACGTGATGGGGTAAATTTTGATATTAATTAGGATGTCTTAGGATTCCAATCCAAGTGGAATCACTTGAAAATAACTTTGTTAACATGTGCTAAAATTTAGCAAAATTTTATTACTATTTTGTTACAAGATTGTTGGGAATCATTGACTATCTATTTAATTTATTATCTAAAACAAAGTTCCTACTAGATATATGAATCCATTTTATTCATATTTATGGTCTTATGATCATTATGGAGTGTCTGAGTGGTTAGGAGTGTTGTGGGGCAAATCAGAATGCATTTGGAGGCTTTTTCCATAGTTCTACAAGATGTCTTGTTTTGCTACAAGATCAAATCCGAGACAATTTGTCAGATTAGAAGGTGTTTTGAAGTCAATAAATGGTGGAATAAGGTAGGGGAAGGGTGTATGAAGCCCTTTCCAAGCCTAGTTCTCCTCAAGAGCCCATATTGCACAAGGAAATGTGTGCACAATGACCTCTAACAAATCTAAAAAGTGATCTCTATATATAGTCTACTTGAAAAGGTTGTTGGGGAAGGAAGAAAAGTATTGGTGATGGAATGACAAGTGTAAATGACAATGCTCAACCCTGCAAACCCATACCCTCACCTACACATAGGATAGATTGTTCTTTTGATGCTTGAAAAGATTGGCAAACGAATGATTTAATTGCACAATATAGAGATGAAAATAGAAACTAATTCAAGGTCTAACTATTGCAAAAGGAAATTAACTATATTTTTGGCTTGCCAACGCAATATCTACAACCATGCTTTCCACAATGGAGGTGATTGATAGACCCACACAAGCAACTTTCTCATAAACAAATTTTGCTAGAAAGGAAAGTAAATATTGCTAGATAAATACATGAAAGAAGATGCATGAATAAAATATGCAAAGGAGAGAGACTAGAGCCTCTGGGTTGGATCCTAACCTAATGAGACTCAACCCCCTAAATATAGATCATACTGGAAATAAGCTGGCTTTCATTCACTATGAAAAGAGTTCATACATAATAAAATATTAAGAAAAGAAGCCTGCTACTCCTCAAAGTCTACTCTCCACTAATTTGATCTTGTTATTGGGCTACTAGGCCATTTTATTTATACAAAAAGACTTTAGGGGAAACCTCCTTGAAGAGGGGGACTGCTTCCCTCTAAACCTCCTAGAAAAATGGATCTGGTCCCCAACAGGAGGAATCTTTATTAAATACTAAAATCTAGCTTCTCTTGTAGCAGGGAACACATCCCTAGATTTTCTCAATCAATGGAGCTCTATAATTTGTTCAATAATTTCATAAATATCTCATTCATTTATTATCCATCATGTAGTAGGGAGCAAGTCCCTAGATTATCTCATTTTCCAAATCTTCAAAATCTCCCCAATATTCTCACAATATTCTACAAAAATGAATAATATTAGGCACATAATAAGCAAGGGGAAATCAAATTCTTAGGGACCCATTAATACTATGAATCAATTTCCTTGTCTCCTTCAGTAGAGGCATCATAGTTAGATTTGAGCATTGATGATCAACTTTGAGCGACTTAATAACTATCGTTGAGTCACTAAAGAACTAAAGGTGTGTAATTCCGTTTTCTAGATCCAATGGTAATAGTAGACTAAGGGCACTTAGCTTTGCCAAATTATTGGTACAAATGTCTAGTTTAGCTTTTAATTAGAGAGTGCAACTTTTAAAGTTGAAGAATACCTCCTCCTACATAAAGGTGTGGCTCACACTATGCTACACCATCAAAGTACACACAATATAGATCTGTATTTTTTTTCACTACCACACATCACATTGAAGCTATCTTTTTTCTTGTGGGGGATTTTGAAGAATGTTCATACCCTAGGTTGAACACAAGAGGGGATTTGCGAAGAGATTAGCATTCCTAGTGAGCCATATCCCCCAATAGATGATAAAAAAAGTGCTTTGTAGGATTTAAGTATTGGGTTTGATTACCAATTCATAAGACATCTTTCACAAAGGTGCCAATTTAGATATTCTACAAGCCCATTAAACCTCTAATTTCATTCCATACTTATTTGATGTAAGTACATTCCACCACCAAGTGGACGTTTGTCTCCTTACACTTGCAAAGACTACATCTACTTACATCGAACCTACTTCTCCTTTGGAATATGTTCAAAGTCAAGACTTTGTTTTGTAACATAAATCACATGATATTTTTTTTCTTTTGAGGGGCATTGGAGCTTCTAAAGAATCATCCATCACCACATCCTTGTCTCCACATGGAGATGGTTTCATAGTTTGCATTCGAGAAAGACTTGTTCTTTGTTTATTTCATCCATTTCCATAGATTACATTGACACTACCTCTTTTCCTTGAACCTATATTCGAAGAGACACTAGCATTCCTAGCAAGCCATATGCCCTAACAAATGATCAAAGGAAGTGCTTAATAGGTTTTAAGTGTAGTTTTGAGCACCAGTTCCTAAGATAATTCTTGATAAAGGTGTCAGTCCACACATTTTGTAACCCAATTATACCTTTAATTCCATTCCATACTTGTTTCATGTAAATGCATTCCAACATCAAGTGGAATTTTATCACCTCATTACAATTGTAAAGACTATACTATATCTACCTAGACCAAACCTACTTCTCCTCTACAGTATGTCCCAAGTCAAGGATTTGATTTGTAGTAGAAGCCACAACCACAAAATTTCATTTTGAGGGGCATTAGAACTTCCAGAATGTTGGTCATCACCACATCACTTCATCATGAAAATTTCAATTTTCAAACAATTGTATCCCGCTTTTTGTGTATATAATCTAGTGGGTGTGTGGATCCATACTAGGGAATCTTCATTATCTATTAGGAAAACATGACCAAATTTTAGTTTTTCAACATAGGAAGTCCATCTTCAATTTTCATCCTCTATAAAGCCTAGATTTTTTTGAGTAACTAAGCCTTGTCCCCAAAAGGAAGCAGTTGCATGACGACAATTTGTAATAGGTGGAAGTAGACTCTATGATTAAGGTGAACTATATTCTTAGGAAGAATATGTTCCATTTCGTTCCTACCCATGGATCCTCCCCCATTCATGCATTATGTCTATTTGTTACCTTCCGGGCCAAACATTCCCAATAAGTAAACAAGATAATAATTTTTCCTTCCAAATTACTATACCAGTTTGATGTTTCTTGTTTGGTATACAAATCCAACCTATGATGGTGTCTAGTGCAATGTGTTTCTATTGTACTACGCTCACACAAAGCCTTGTATTCTGATCAACCTCCATATATCTTTGGTAGTTAGGGCTGAAGTGAAGGATACAATATTTTGTATACCCCAACATCCAAGGTGCTTTCGAATTGCTAGCCTACTCGAGTTAATCCAAGCTAGTTCCTTCATGTCTAACCTACCAAGCCAAATAAATAAAAAAACTATGCTAGCGAATCCTCTCAAGTATCCCTTTTTGAATATGTGAAAGAAATATTTAGTAAACTAGGATGGCCTCCAACACCAATTTAACAAGGACCGATCTTCCTCCCTTTGAAAGCCACCAAAAGCTATAATTTGAGATTCACTTTTCACAATTTATGATAAGCCAATCCTAATCCTTGTTAACATATGCATCTAGATTTATCCTAGATCCAAGGTATTTCAATCCCTTATCTAAATAAATCCATTTAATAGAAGAAAGGTTGTTAATAAAATCTACATATTCCTCCTCAAATCCTTCACCTGAAATGGTCAACTTCCCCTTATGCACTAGAATATTGACCACCTTACAAAATAAATCAATATTTCCTTGAAGCTTCTCCAAATTCCTCACCAAAAAAAAGAATTTCATCAATACAAATTAAATGTAACCAAATATTGCCTCCAATGTGCACTTATTCGAACCCTTATCTCTATTTTTCTTCCAAAATAGATTGATTGATCCCTTCTACCATAATTAGAACAAAATCAAGGATAGTGAACACCCCTACCTGAGTGCTCAACTAGGTTGAAAGAAATTAGATGTTACTTTGTTTATCAAAATTGAAAGGAAATTATGGTGATGCAACTCATAACCTAGGCTATGAAGGGGACACAAAATTCTAAACATGTTAACATCACCTACAAGTTAAGTCAAATGACCAAATAAAAGGCCTTGAAGAGGTCTTTTTTTACAACTACTACCTTCAATTTTTTTTCTTATGGTGTGTAGTCCCTCCCGCGCCACTCCTATGGATTAATCAATCTATTGTCCTTCCCAAAAATCTATTTGTTAATCTAAAATATACTTAGATAGATACTCTTAAGCCACCTTGAAATAACGTTTTTCCACAATCTTATAAATTACATTCAAAGGAAGATAGTTATGAAGTACTTAAAAGATACTAGATTTTTAGACTTCAAAATTAAGGAAACAAAAGTTAAGTTGAAAGCCACAACCATCCTTCCATTCAACCTTGAGTATTTTATTACATGGAATAGATCGTTTTCCCACAATTCAAAGAAACCTAAGAAGAATTCAATCGTACACCCATTAGGCCTGGGTCCCTTATATTTTTGAAAATTTTGGAGGACATCTAATCATCATTAGTTACCTCAACCATCATATATTGATTGTAATTTTCATATACAAAGCTTGAAAAGTACTAAGATATCCAAACCACTTCCACCAATATCATTCATTCATTTTCCTTGAAAATCTTACCAAACTGTCACTGTAGCTTTGGCTATATCCTTGAAATTTTTGACCTCCTCTCCTTTTGGATTTTTAATATTCAAAATTTTGTTGATATTGTAGTGGTTTGCATATTTGTGGAATAAATTTGTCTTTTTGTCCCCCTTATATAGCTAAAGATCCATGTTCTTCAATCACCATTATACTCAGTGATCCTCTAAAATCTTCCTTCTTCTTTGTTAAACATACATGGAATGTAAACAACGAATGTGAAAGATAAACGTTGAATTGCATATATTATTGACATGATATACATTTATAGTACATTGATGTGACCCTTGGATTCATATTCCTAGTGGTCTCTTGGATTCTGATGGTTGTTCACATTCCACACCAACCCATAGAGGATTAGGTGTCCAACATTCCCCCCTTAATCTGAAGGGGTATGTATGAGTCCAAGAAGAGAGAAGTAATACAAAATGTGCAAAAATGCATGGCAACACTAGGCTGAATGTGCTCTCTAAAATGTTGGTATAAGGGGGTGGATTAAGGATGACCACCAACAATAGAACACTTAGTGCAATTCCTAGAACTCTTCCAAGTCTGGCAAAAAGCTGAAATATTCTGCTAGAGGAAGTGTCCCTAATGCTTTGGGGAGGGAGACCTTCAACCTGGAAAAGGGAGGTCTACAATCTGTGGTGGTTTAAAGATGACCACCAACTTTAGAATCCTTAATGCAATTCTTGGAACTCTTCTAGAACTCACAAGAAGCTGGAGTCTTCTACTAGAGGAAATGTCCCCAAAAGGGAGATCTCACCCCGCATATATGGTTTAAGGTTGAACACCAACCAATGACATACTCAGGGGCATCTATGTCTCTGGCTACGACGCTGAATTTGGTATGGAAAATTGTGGCTCAGGCTCACTTGATATGGCTATGAAACTTGTAGATGACCATAATTCCCCCGAGTCAGATACAAGGTGAGAAGACGAAGAAAACTCAACTGAAGACCTTTTAATATTCTAGAAGAAATTCTAACATATGACTAAAATCTTTTCTTGGTTGTTGAAGCCCATTTCCAAGAAGTGATCCATCCAAGATGAATCTTTCTTCTTGTAGGATGATTGTTTTTTAAGCATCTGTGTGAAGAATGAGTACACTAACCACAATACTTGCACGAATGAAGATAAAAACAATGATATTTCACATGGCCAACTTTGTCACAATGTTGGCATTTAACAATCTATTGTGGCTGTTGTGGAAGAGGACGAGAATATGAAACAACTGAAGGTGAACTGTCATGAATAAATCCAACACTCTGAAACTGGATGGGCTTTGAGTAATCTGGAATGTCAAAGGAAACCTCCTTATCATATCCAAGAAATTTTCTATGTTTGTTATAGACAAGCTCTACCCAAGGTTTGATGACTGACTTGGGAAGTGCACGCTGAATTTCTGTATCTGCATGTAACTATGCTGCTTCATTGGGCACTGTATCTGAATCAACTGTAACATTATTGACTTGGTGTTTATGGGAGTCTGTTTCAATGTCTTGAAAATAAAGGTGGTCAAAATGATGACTCCACTGTTATAATTCTTCCTAATGTAGTTGATATTCAAGCTACAAAAATCAATCTGTTATTGTGCATTTTTCAGAGAAGTTTGAATATTTGTGAGAGTGTCTTTTCTGAATTTAACTTTAAGGGAACCATCATGCCATTGCCTTTTTTAAACAGGGAGCGAATATAATTCAAATACATGTGCTCACCGAACAGTCAACACAGTCATTTTAAAAAATACGGAAACATGGAAAATCACACAAATTTCAAATGCGAATCATGGCCTGCACAAAAATTGTTCTATGCACAATAACACATACCAGTCAAATGCATATCATATTCAATTCCACGCAGATTCCAGAACTTCATAGTTTAATCAATTCATTGCAGCGTCCAAAGCAACCCAAATTGTTTAATTCAGAAAGAAGAGAAAAGAGGGAGATGAAATAAGTGTGCACCAAGTTTTGAACGCAGAGGTTTAGCGTCTCAAACTATTGTTTGAACATTCCATTTTCTATCACTTCAAAAAAGATGCTTCATAAGTTGTTCGTGGGTCGGCTTAAACCATGTCAGGTAGCGTTCACCGTGTTAGGGACGAACCAACGACCACATACAGTTAGGCTACCTTCAGTCCTCAAACAAGTATTCATATAATTCAATGCATATGATATGAATCGAATCTGAGAGGAGAGAGAAAATACGTTGAACACGGTCTTCAAACCCACGCTATACCATTTACACACCGCACATGAATGTTTGACCAACGTATGCAGTATATACTCAGTTCAAACATACCATTCAATTCCAAGTTTTTTTTTTTTAAATTCTAATTTTGTCTGAGAGCCATCCCCATGATAGAAGGAGCTGGAATTCGATTTCCTTCAGCGCACACTTCCAAATTATTCAATGCAAATAACGCTCTCTCCAACGCAGAGAACGAATAATGCAGAGAATAAATAACGTTCTGTCTAAATGTAGAGAGCAAATAACACAGGGAACGAATAATGCTCTGTCCAAACATAGAGGACAAAGTATAATGGCTTTTGTCCGACAACAAATTTTAGTGGAGCATTAGGATCCTATGGACAGGACAGGCACATAATGAGAATTCTCACGTTTTGGCATTAAATATAGAGACAATAGCGCGGAATTGACAAGCACAAAGATGCCATAAAACCGCTGGCTCAAACAAGATTGAGCGGGTTAGGAACATAGCGGCTTTGATACCAGGTTAAATATATATGGAATCTAAACAACAAATGTGAAAGATAAGTATTGAATTGCATATGTTATTAACACCATATATATTTATAGTACATTGATGTGACTTTTGGATTCATATTTTAAGTGGTCTCTTGGACATTGGTGGCTGTTCACATTCCACACTACCCCATAGAGGATTAGGTGTCCAACATTCTCTACTATAGCATTATTAGCTCATCCTTAGACTCTATTGTTAAAATCCCTTACCCTTCCATCTCAAACCATTTAACAAGTTTGGTTTCAATTTTTCTTATTCCCAAAATTTATTGTCATGTGTCCATCCTATCACCACTTTTTTTACTCTTTTAAGGTTCTTTACAAACTGTATATCTAATGACTCTCTCAGAGCCATCAAACTAAACCCATGTTCACTAGTTGCACAAAATTAGTTTCATTCAACCAACCAATATTAAATTTAAAAGGGGTAAGAATTTTTTCACCTATTCCTAGAAATTCCAAAGAGAATTTGGAGGTGATTAGATTTACCCCCTATCCCAAGGCACTATCTCAATCTGGCTACATATTCCATCCATTCTTTAAAAATAAGAAAACAATTTAATTCTTAGGAATCCTATCCTATAATAAACTTTTTCTTCTTTATAATTCCATCCATTCTTTAAAAATAAGAAAAAACTTTAATTCTTAGGAATCTTATCCTATAATAAGCTTTTTCTTCTTTATAAAACCTTTAGTAAGCAAGTTTTCCGAGAACACCACTATGTATGGTTCATTTGTTTTAGAGTTGCGAAGTCCATAATTGGTTCCTACAAGTACATGTATATCAATATACATGAATCAAAGGCCCAAGAGTTAGAGACTTTTAAACAATGTAACCACCAATTGGAAAACAACCCACCTAATCTTCCCTTGGCATCAATGTAGAAAAACTCCCACTCTATTAAAATATTCTCTAAATATAAAAATAATTTCACTCCATTACTCATGATCTCTTAAAGGAAAAATAAACTAGACTTTAGAAAATCTGCCATCCTCTTTATGGCTAGATTCTTTGAGGGGCTAGCGAACTCTCTACAATTCAAAGACCAAAAAATAATTTGAAACCCTCAACTAGTGAATCTATTGGTCTAGACACCCCAACAATAGATCTTTGTTTTATAGAATCCAAATAATTTTGTTCCTTTTCTTGAGATTAATGAAGAAAGAACTTTCACCCTCTTCCTAGGGGATTCCCCCCAGGGTTTAATCTTAAACCCTCAAATGTTTTTTAGAGAGATAATTCTAGGCCTCCTTTTCGAATTAAAATATTATATTTGGCTTACCCCATCTAAGGCCAATAATGTATTTTTTTCAATGACAATGAACTTGGCATAAGTTTGGCTCTAGTTCCTAGTGGCTATTGGGAGGTCTATTGAATCTCTTCAGGAACGTGGTTTTTTAAGCAAGGATTTCTCCCCTCTAATGTCTTCTTAACAATTCCAAAACCCTCTTACAATCTCAGGAATTAAACCATTTAGAGTCTATAACCCTAGAAGTAGGACTTTAGAATTGGATATGCCAATGTGTAGAGGGAGAAAAAAAATTAACTTACTTAATTTTGAAGGCTCAAAGTTGACAGTTTTGTGAAATCAATAATGGGCCCAACCTAATAGTAGATAGGTTAAAAATCAATTATTATAAAGTGTGTCTTCAACACTTCCCTCTTCCCAAAAGTGGCATCTAGCTTCTAGAGGGGAGATTCACTGCAACGTTCTCTAAACATTCTATCAAATGAAGGTGAGAGGAGTCAGATTGCATCTCTTTTCCTTTTGGGCACTACCTACATTTTTGTAGCCCCCAAGTGGGCTCCTTATTACGAGTAACCCTTATTTCTCCACCAAAATCTAACAGTGAAAAAGTGCAATGCACTCCACAACCAAATGTCCATAAGAATGACAATTGTTGCAATGAAAAGGGACTCCCTGGTAATCCAATGAATGAAAATGAAAATGGGAACATCTATACAACTCTATATCATCGGGTAGTCTAACTCTCAAATCCAGTCTAACCAATATATAGGCACAAATTTTGAGCCCCACATATCTTCTAGACCTTTTGGGTGTTAGATTGAACATGTTTGAAAACCATGGAAGCCCATAGAGGAGGCATATGAAATGTATTAAATAAAATGATTCCATGGTGAAACTAGTATTTCGTGATCATATTACATAGTCAAAGTCAATGAGAAGACTTTGGTTGAACAATTCAGTGGTTGAAGATTTGGAGTGATAGAATTTCATTCTTGGGAGGTTGAAAACTAGGGGAAACTTTTGGGCTACTATCCCTCATCTGCTTTCCTTTTGAGAGGCTAGATTTCCTTTTGATTAAACTCTAATGAAGATGCAACTAGATTTCTTCACAGTTCATGGAAATGAGACTCTTACCCTCTCACTTTGAAGTGGTAGATGCCCTTGTTTGATACTAGTTATGAAAAAAATTTACATAGTCCCCCTCTATGTAAAATTACAAAATATACTCTTGGAACTCAAGTCCGTGGATGTCTTTAAATTTATTTAAGGAGGTCGGTAATAATTTGGGCACATATTTAGATACAAACATGTTGTTTTTGGATATGGGCTTATTGTTTCTTGAACATGTACTCACTAGAGGATTCTTTTAGTACAACAATTCTCAACTTGAGAAGATTAAGGCCATTATTGATCAAACCATTCAAACATGTAACCATTGTCCTTTAATCTTCAATGGAAGGGTCAATAGAATTAAGTCTTTTCTGACATTTTTATATTGTGATGCAAGAAGGGAGTTTGACCCTATCTTAGTCTAAATCCTAAGTGTGCAACTGGAGTATTCATTACAACATTAGTAAAAACTTAATTTAACTTCGTCTCTTTCATTTTTATCTAACATATTTTCTATTATCCATAGGTGACACTAGTGCTTCACTCTTTCACTTTGTCCTAGGAGAAATTTATGATGTCAATATCTCTCTAGATTCTACACCTTTTCATGTCTTCAATTGATTCCAAATGGACAGGAGGCAATGAAAGAGAGTCAGAGAGTCTGTTGACACCTAATCATAGGGATTGGGTGAACATCTATAATTAGTGTAAATAAATAATAGAGGAAATGGAGAGTCATTGAGAGATGAACTGAACAATCACTCCCTCTTGTATATAATAATGAACAACCTAAATGAATAATATAATAACATTTGAGGAGTTACCTCCTGGCTTGACATGGTATCAGGGCTAGCTCCCAAAATTAGTTTTTGTGTTGTAACTCCTTGTATCAGTTTTCTGCCATATTTTGCCCCTCTATTCTCTGCACACTTTGGGCTCTCTGCCATACTGTCCCTATCGTATTCCCCTCTTGAGCATTGTGCTGCTGAGTGGAATGAAGGCCATCTCTATCATGTGTCAAGATGGAGTGCTGAACTGTCACCGTTCCCAAGCTTTTCGTTATGGTGGCCTATGCAGGTTCCATTGCCAAATCTCTTGGCCTGACTATGCAGACCTTTGGGCCTCTCCGTTGCTCATTCCACACTGCTAGAGATATGCTGCTCCCAATACAATACACGCGGCTAGAGAACCCATTTGTTATAGCCTTCTAGCGTGATCCTTTCTCGATGTGAAGGGAAACAAGTGTCTCTTTTTTCTTCGAAACAATCAGACTTGTAGAATGCCTTTTCCTTTTCTTGACTCAAGGAGGGATGTGTGTGCTATTTGGGAAGACCTCTGAATGTGAAAGAAGTCGAAAATTTTTGTCTGCACAAGAGGGTATTCTTTGATAGTATCGGCCTTACAATTAGGGCAAAACCAACTTCCTACAGGAACTCTAGCAACAATAGGGCGAAGGCAATACATGTGGTAACTACTATCACATTTGTCGCAGAGCAACATTTCATTTTCACAATCACCCAATCCACATTTCTCACAGACTACACGCTAGCTTCAATATATGTTGCCTATTCTCCGATATAGTACGTTCCGACTACTCTAGTACGCACCTCCATACAAATGTGCTGACCCTCCACGCTCTCATACCACTCCTTCCCCATATAATCCCTCTCCCAATAATACCTCTGTCATATTTCTAACAAAATTGCATTTTTTCAAAATATTGCCATTACAGTGCATTTTTTCTTTAACACCAGAACTGAAAATATTTTATATATTGGTAGCAGAAGTATATATATATATTTTTTTATAGTGCACAATTTTTTAAAATTCATTCATTGATATCTATTGTGAGAGTGGTTCTCACTGGCAAGGAAAACTATCCAGAATGGTCATGCAAAATCAAACACACTCATTTTTAATGTGCCGTGGAAAGGAGTGTGTTTTGGAAATAGAGACAAAGAGCCAGAACATCTTACCTCAGAAAAGGAATTTGCCACTTGGGAAAATAAGAACAACAAGGCTTATGCATTGATTGCAGCGTCAGTAAATGAAGAGGTGAGTCGCCATATTTCACCATTTTCAAATGCTTTCTAAGCCTTACAAAAACTGAAGGAACTCTATGACTCACACTCTGCACTTGAAGTTGTTCAACTCATGATTAAATTGTTCACCCTTGAATTACAAAATGATGATCCTCTTGCTCTTGCATCAGAAGTAAAGTCTATTATGCATGATATCAAAGTCACTAATGTTGAACTAGACATTCCTCTTATAGCTTTTCTCAAGGCACTTTATCCCACTTACTCAAATTATCTTGAGTCATTGCAAGCAAATGGAAACTTCAAAGATATTACCATTGACTACCTTGTGAAAAAAATTGTTGAAAGAGAGAAAGATATTGGGAAGAAGGCATCTCCTCAGTCTTCTGAAGACGTTTTGTGTCTTGAACATAGAGAGAAGAATATCGCTCAATTTTCTTCCAGAGGAAGAGGTGGTCGAAGAGGAAGAGGAAGAAATTTCAGAGGCAGGAGGGGCAGGCACTCTCAAGGAGAAAAGTCAAATTTGCATTTCATATGCTGCAAAAGAGATGGATTACATGATGCATCCACATGCAACTTGCCTTGGGACAAAATTGAGCAAGAAAGAAACCAACCCAAAGGTAAAACTAATGACAAAGAGAAAGGTAAAGCACCTAAATCCGCTCACTATGTTGTGGCACACTGTAATATTGGAGTAAATGAAGACTTATTTAGTGCTTCACTTACTTCTTGGAAAAATGATTGGTTACTTGATTCAGGAGAAACTTGCCACATGAATTTTAGAAGATATTTTTTTGAAGAATTTACTTATAATGTTGATGGAGCAGTATACTTTGCAGACAAATCAAAACTCAAGCCATCAAGGCTTGGCACAATCAGACTTAAATTGCCTTGTCTTTCGGACTTTCTTTTGCATCATGTTCTATATCTCCTACAACTAAGGAGAAACTTGTTGTCCTTGGTCCACATTCGCGAGCAAGGACAATCCATTCATATGTTTGATGACAAGCTTGAGGTGATAAAAGCTTCAGACCACTCACTTGTCATGACGTGGATAGAAGAAGAAAGGCTTCTCAAGTTGTAGGGTACCTCTGCTTATGCACAAAATCTCTCATACAATTCTCATTATGAAGAAGGTACATTTCCATCAAGTTTATTATGGCACGCTAGATTTGGACACATGAAATATGATAGCCTCCGCTTGTTGAAGAAAAATGGTGTTATTGGTTTGCCTACAATTCCTAGGAAACTTAAGCAATGTGATGCTTGCATTCTAGGAAAGCATAGAAAACAGTATTTTCATGATTCACATTCCAGAGTACATATAAAACTTGAACTCATTCTTTCAAATTTATGTGGTCCAATGCCTGTTCCTTCTACAAATGGAAATAAATAAATGATGACATTTATTGATGACTACACTAGAATGTGTTGGGTTTATTTATTGAAGAACAAATCTGATGCTTTTCAAACATTCAAGAACTTTCATACATGGATTGAAAATGATGCACAATCTCATATTGGCTCTATTCACACTGATAATGGAAAAGAATACACTTCAAATAAATTTGAAAACTATATTCACCAACATGGGATCAAACATTAAACAACTGTGCCTTATAATCTCCAACAGAATGGAGTAGCTGAAAGAATGAATAGGACAATCTTAAATATGGTGTGCTCCATGATGTTTTTCAAAAATGTAAAATTGATGTTATGGGCTGATGCAGTTCTATGTGTTGTATATGTAAAGAATAAATGTTCATCTAATGCTATTAGAAACAAGACTCCTTATGAAATGTGGTATAGGCACATTCCTTCGGTAAAGAATCTCAGGGTCTTTGGTTCCACATGTTATGCCTTGATACCAAAGGTACATAGAAACAAACTTGGTGCAAGAAGTCGTAAGTGTATCTTCCTAGGGTATTCAAACACCTCCAAAGCAGATCGTCTCTATGATGAATTCAATAAAAGGTTTGTTGTATCTAGAGATGTAATCTTTCTTGAATCATCCAAAACTGACAATGTTGTTGAGCAGCAACTTGATCACTTGGATAGATTCACAAATGCAAAATAATTTCAAAATTTTGATAATCAGATTCCACATCTTGAAGGGGGGATTCCTATACTAGATCAACCTATGGAATCTTCTTCTGAAGCACTCTCTCCCCCGCATGAAACTCCAACAACAGATGATACTTTGAGTGATGTAATTGACAGAATTGGGAGACTCAATCTTGATTCAGTCCCAACTCAATCAACGAACCAGCCTGGACCATCTCAGAAAGGTCCCCCAAAGTGGCTGACAAAGACACTTGAAAGTGTTCATCCTGATGAGGTTGGAAAGACAAGAACTAGAAATTCAACTCGACAAAATGGAGGTGATGTAGATGACTCTGATTCACCTGTTTATATGGATGTTTCTTATGATTGTGAATTGAATTTGTCTATAGATTTTGAACCAACTTCCTTCAAAGAAGTTGCTTCTCATGATGAATTGAAAGAAGCAATGCAACAAGAGTATGATGCCTTGATAAAGAATGGCACTTGGAAGCTGGTTGATCCTCCATTGGGAACCAAACCAATTCGCTACAAGTGGATCTACAAGAACAAGTATAAAGTTGATGGCTCACTTGACAAGAAAAAAGTCAGGCTTGTGGCAAAAGGTTTTGCATAGAAGGAAGGGGTCGATTATGAGGAGACTTTTGCCCCCACAACAAAATGGGCTACCATCCAAACACTCTTTTCCCTATCAGCTCAGAACGGTTGGAAAGTCCATCAAATGGATGTAAAAACCTCTTTCTTGAATGGAGATCTAAAAGAGAATTTTTTTATGTCCTAACCTGAAGGATTTGTTGTAAAAGGACATTAACATAAAGTATGCAAACTTGTGAAATCCTTGTATGGATTCAAACAAGCAACGCAAGCCTGGTATGAAAAACTAACTAAGCATCTTCTGAAACTCAATTTCAAACATTATGATCTTGATGATGCAACTTTTTTTGTCAAGAAGGTTAGCAAAACAACTGTATATCTTGTGGTATATGTAGATGATCTTTTGATAACAGGGAACAGTGAGAGCTACATTGCATCCATAAAGAAGGAATTGAGGAAAGGTTTTGAAATGACTGATTTGGGCTATGTTCATTACTATCTTGGTGTTGAAGTAACTCAACATCCGAAGTCCATATTCCTTTCTCAAAAGAAGTACATTGGAGATCTATTGAATAGGTTTGGCATGACTGAATGCAATCCTCTGACTACTCCAATGGAACAAAACTTAAAGCTCACATCCATTGAAGGCAAATAATTTGAGGATGCAACAAAGTATAGACAACTTGTAGGAAGTCTCAACTACCTAACTACTACTAGACCAGACATTTCGTTTGCTTTTGGAATCCTCTCCAGGTTTATGAAAAAGCCTTGTGAGGGACACTGGTCTGCTACAGAAAGGGTTCTAAAGTACTTGAAGGGAACTCAAGACTTTGGAATCAAGCATACCCAGGTGGGCGACTTCAGCTTGATTGGATACTCTGATTCAGACTTCGATGGAGACAAAGAAACTGGGGTATCTACTTCGGGTTATGCTATGAGTCTTGGATCAGGAGCTATCTCCTGGAGATCATGCAAACAATCAGTTCCAACAGATTCCACAATAGAGGCAGAATATGTGGCAACAAATGAGGCAAAAAAAGAAATTATGTGGCTCAGGATAATTCTAGAGGATTTGTAGGCAAAAGAAGTACAATCGACTCCACTCATGATTGACAATACCTTGGCAATAAAGTTGGCCAAGTACCCAAAGTTCCATGATCGAACGAAGCACATCAATACAAAATATCATCTTACTTGACATCATGTTGAGGCCAAAACAATCCATCTTAGCCATTGTTCCACTAATGAACAGATTACAGACATCTTCACCAAAGCACTTGGAAGAGAAAAGCTTGAAAGATTCAGAATGATGCTTGGACTCACCAACATCCCTTCATATTAAGGGGGGGAATGTTGACACCTAATCATAGGGATGGGGTGAACAACTGTAATTAGTGTAAATAAATAATAGAGGAAATGGAGAGTCATTAGGAGATGAACTAAACAATCACTCCCTCTTGTATATAATAATGAAAAACCAAAATGAAAAATATAATAACATTTGAGGAGTTACCTCCTGGCCTGACAGAGTCAGAAATGAAAGTCTCCAAAAACTAGATCTTTTTTATTAGTCCTACGATGAACTAGATATCACTAAATACTATGCCTTATGTAGGGGTCTTAAAGCTCCCCTTTACCACTTGATGATTCCTCAACTGAGTTCCTCATATAACTTAGGGTTTCCTCAAGAGCAAAAAAAACTTAACTTAATTTAATTTAATATACAGTCATATATATACAATATATAATATATAATATATATATATATATAGTATATATAGAGAGAGAGAGAGAGAGAGAGAGAGAGAGAGAGAGAGAGAGATCTATTATAACATTAAAAAACATTACTTATAATGTTAGTGTTACATCATTTGTTGAAAACTATACCTTATTTTTCTAGGCTTAAATCTATGCCAATCAATAAGTGAGGAGTTGTTGTTACTTATTCGAGGTATTATAAAGGTCAAAGAGACATATTATTGTTAATTAATTTATGTTAATCATTATGTTAGGATATGTTCTTATTGATTTGTAGTGTTGAAGAAATCATCCAAATATTATATTCAAGTACCATTATACCATTATTATGTTAATGTATTTTTTTTCAAGGAAAAAAATGTAGTTTTACTTATAATATAAATAGAAAATATGTTTTTTAGGTACAATAAATAAAATTATAGTAAACTTATGAAGTATAAGTACTACGATAAAAATAGTAGTTTAGTAATTCAACATTGAAATTTGAACTTCAAGTCAAATTAAACTTATCAAAAAATGGATATGAAATTTTTCTTTGAAAATATCAAAATATAGATGTTTATAAAGTTCCCACAATCCACCTTATTATGGTCATCTATAAAAAAGTTGTTTGAATGATATTTCAAAACTTTAAGAATGTTGGGACAGGGTCCCTTGGGTCAATTTTGTTAAAATATTATAAGTCTCCGCATTTTTAGGAGCGGAGCATGAGTAGCACGGGTCAAATAGGAGTCAAGGGGTTTTACGAAGGTAAAAACCCCTTATATTTTGGTATTGTTTTGAGATCCGCCCATGGTTTGTGAACCATGGTATTGTAATAGAAAAGAGTATAAAAAGGTGTCTTAGCGGGTCTAAGGAAAGCAGTTTCTAAAGTACTTGGTGGATGAAATACTTTTGAGTTTATAATTGTAGATCTTTCTATGTTTAGGTAAAGGGGAAGGCTCATGTAGCTATGTGTGTGAAGACATTGGTAAGTCCACAGCTGAGTGTGTGGGCCCTTGCAATTGTGTGCAGAAGGTCTGGAAAGTTGTATAAGAAAGTTTTGAAGTAATGAAAGATATTTGAGGCAATTATGTGTCTATTTTTATGCACTTGTGTGTTTTTTGTATTTACATGCAATTGAATGATATTTATTTGTATTTTATCCTAATTACTCTGCGAATATCTAGATTAGCTTTTAGATGTTATTTTATGCATGATTAGATGTTTGCGTGTTGTTTGTAACTTTCTTTAACTAAATATCACTTAAGTTCATGAATAAGGGTTCACAAAGGCCAGATCAGAACTAAAACTATAAGAAACACCTTAAACCACATCACATATCCTTCAGGATGCAGAAGCCTGTTTCTAGCATCCCCCAATACTACCTCAGGTGAGACTGCAGCCTGCGCTATGCAGGTTGTTTCCGAAAGGGACGGTAATGTAGGGTTTTGTTGGTTAGCACAACTAACTCTGAACCTAGGTCCAAGCCCCCTCAATCCAAAACTAGTCTGTAGCACTGGGTGTGTTGAACTCTTCATAGTTCATTTTGAGATATCCATGAACCTATATAGATATAGGTAATTATGAATACCTCCCTAGTTAAGAAGGAGTGTTGAAGAATGTAACTAGTATTGTTCTTCATAATTATATTTGATTCATAATGTAATATATTTTTCAAAAGAAAGAAAATAAATTTTATTATTAAAGAAATTGACTTATTAAAGCACAGGTTTCATGCTTGGGTCAATTGTTTTTAGGTCAAAGCCTCCATTTTGTTAGAAAATTATATATTACAGAGCAATGGAACACATAAAATATTGCAGAAATATAAACACAGAAAATGCATAAAACAAGAGAGACATAGATATACGTGGTTCACCCAGTTTCGGATATGTCCACCCCTAACAGCCAGTCCTTCCTTTCTATTATCCAGCAAAATGAAGAGACACAACCTACAGCAGATCCGTTGTAATATCCTCTATTTTCTCTCACAGTCTCACCTCTCTACTTCTCGCTCAGAGAATACACATATATTACACAGACTTAATAGAATGCCCTCATACAAAGAGAGGGGTTGCCTTCTAGGGAAAAAAACCCTAAACTAAACATAAGTTCTATCATCAAATCATTCACCTAATGAACGACCTAGATTAACTACTAGAAATTACTACACTTTTACAAGGCAATTTTACATCTGCTTTTAGCTTCGGGGGCGCTACCCCCGAGCCCCTGTCAAGGGACCGCTGGCCCCCGGACCCTCGCAGGGGGGACAAGTCCCCCTCGCACCCCCCGCGTGGAGGGGTGTACAAACTTCCTGGGGAATATATCTGCCTGAAACAAAGACCTTTGAATAATCATGCTCCACACACAACACATTTTAGGCTTCAAGGGTTTATGTCAAGTGTCTTTGTCCATGTCATAATGTAAAGAACCCTTATTTGGATTTATTTTTCAAGAAAGAAATTTATTTTTGTGTAAATTAGGTCTTTTAGGCCTCCTCCACCAATTTAGCCTCAAAGAAGGACAAGTTGGCCCAAATGAGGAGTAGAAACACCTATAAAAAGGCAAGACAAAAATTCAAAAGTAAATGAAGAAATTGAATTTCAAAAGTGCAAGCAGATCGAAAAGTGAAGGAAGGCTGAGAAGTGTAGGAAAATTGAAAAGTGTAGGAAAGCCAAGAAGTTCAGGAAGACCAATAGCGCAGGCACACCGAGAAGTAAAGGTAGACCGAGAAGTGCAGGTAGAACGGAAAGTGTAGGCAGGTCCGAATTTCTGAAGAAGTTGGGGTTGAAATTTTTGGGTTGTTGTTGGGCTATAGCTGTTGAACAAAAGGAGAATATTGAAAGTTGTATCACATTAGAAGCTTGACTTGGTGGAGGAGGAAGGTATTTTGGTATAGGGTCTTGGTCTATCTCATTTGAATTACAGAAGGAAGAGTTCTTGACTAGATTTTCCCCTATATAGGGTTTTTAGCCTAGGTTGAGTGCCTACATCTGGTGTGCATGATCTTCATCTTTTTGCTTTGATAAGTGCTTGATGATAATAAGATAAAAGGAAGAACACAAAAAATTTAATAAGAACATAATAATATCACAAGTTATTGTCATTAGAAGAAAATATTTCAGCCTTTCTGATTTTCTAACTGGAATTTCATCAATTTGTGGGATTGGATACCTATTCCTGACAGTGAATTTATTCAATGTCTGATAATCAATGCAGATTCTCCAAGTCCTATCCTTCTCCTATACGAGTACAATTGGGCTCCCACAAGGTGGGGAACTTGGTCAAATGTGCCCTTTCTGTAGCAACTCCTGGATCTACTGCTTGATTTTCTCATTTTCTAGAAGAGAGTAGCAATATTGACATGTTGGATAGAGGTGCCTCAGGAGTCAAATTGATCAAATGATTGACTTGATAGTGAAAAGGTACCCCTATCGGTGAGGAGAAGATGTCCTTGTACTCGTCCAAAACCTTATCCACTTACTTCTGCTGCATGGAAGAACCCTTTATGGGGCCCATGGATGTAACCATGATCTTCCCCTTACTTTGAGATCAAATCAAAAAGAAAAGAAATTTCCTGGTCCGGGAGATGATCTTACTACATTGTTTAGCAAAGATCAAAGAAATGACAGTAGGTGGGCCTACCTCTGGTATCATGTATAGTTTTATGCCCAATGTAATAATAATGGTGTGAGATCTAGACTCGTACACAACATGACACTTCCACAAGGATAGCTGGCTTAATACAACATCACAAACTTCAAGAGGAGCAACATCACATAGTACCTCATCCGTGAAGGGCTTAATGTTGTAGGGAAGGTGACATTCTTGGGTAACACGAATATATTCTCCTTGGTGGAGCCACACGATGGTGTGTAGTAGCGAGTGTGTTGTGGTTAGAAGGCCCAACCGTTGAACAACTTATGTTGAGATGAGGTTATTTTGGCTCCCATTGTTAATAATGAACTGCAACAGGGAGCCCTTCACCCACATTTGTGAGTGGAAGAGATGCTCCCCCTCCTTTGGATCTTTAGGCTCAATATTCTAGACCTTGGTGGTGGCAAGAGTGGCATTGGGATCGACATCAATAATATGCTTCCCCTTTTCTTTCACCCTATTAGGTTCTAATTTAGAGTCAGAACGTGCATCTGACTTTAAAGCTTTTAGATCAACCACCAGTGACTGCTTAGCATGACACTCATTTCTGTTGTGGGTGGGGCTCTTGTGGAACTCACACCACTTTTGTTGAAAATGGCAACAAGAAATGCTATAAATAGCAGTTTGGGTACCAGTGCGGGATTGAGCAAGAGGGAATGAAAAATGGAAGTGCTAAAAATAGCATTCTATTTTTAGCAGTTTGGGATGGATTCCCATTTTAGTCAGTCCCTGGACTAAACATAGGAAGTAAAATTCAAATTTGAACTTAACAACTGTTTGAAAATAAATTAATTAATTCACCATGAGTTAATTAGTTGTGAAAAATCAAACATGAAGTCTATGTGAGGACATGCAACAGTTTATCTGTTAATTGAGGAATTTATCCATCAATTAAAGAGATAAGGACGAGTTCTAATTTGAGTAGTAATTAATTGGCTCGGTTAACTGAGTCAAGTCCAATTATAATTGATTTAAACAGTTTGTTTAAATTAAGTAAGTTCAGTTAGTTAATGCATGCTTGCATATAACTGCTGCACTTCAGATAACTGAAGATTCTCTCATGAATAACTCATGCATGTCAGTTCAGACAGAGACCCAGTTTAGATCAAAGGAGGGACAATGTACTATCAGTTGGATAAATATTTTTCCTATAAAGGAAGCTCATCCATGATGAGGATTTATCTCCTTCAGGACTACATAGTTGGATCAGAGGTTAGTGAGTATGTGAAGAGGCCAATTCACACAAGTGGTTGCCCTTGAACCCAATCAAAATTGTGCAAAGAAATAGGAGGCTTGGAGGGCAGATCAGGAGGTTTGATAGAGGCCTTTGACTATCTATGAGTAACAAAGGTATTGCAGAGACAACAAGATAGCTTTTGAGCTGATTCTTTTTGTAATACTTGCTATATTTCCACTTGTATGATAATACAGAGTTGGGGTTTTATGGTTAGGATTTCCCCTGGTTATATCTTTTGTGTTATGTGTGATTGCTTCTCATTCTCAATTATATCTGTTCTTAGTTGATACTGCTCATATGTGATTAAGCTTCCACAAATTTTATGGTAGAAGTAGATCTTGTATTGTGTTTTAGTATATTGCATAATCTGTTGATCTACAGTGGGAATTTCTACAACTTTCATGTGTCCTTCTTCGTCTTCGTGGTGCTATTATTTTCTTGTGGATTCAATGGGTTTTCTTGGGTCACTCCACCTTGGCTTTGTCCTTTGTTCTATGGTTTGGAGGTGCCTTTTCCTTGCTTTAGCTTCGCAGGTCTAAAGTCTAGCTTCTTCTGTTTAAATTTATGCTCGATCTTTACAACATATCAGAATGATACACCAAGGGAGGAGATTTCTAGGAATTCCATTTTGACCTGGATGTATTTGCACAGATAACCATGATACTTGAGAACAAAATTCCACTTAGAATCCTTGACATCCAACTTCGTGCGTAGGGTACAAAAAATATTTATGAAATTTGGCATATCTTGGGCCCTTTCCTGTCGTAGTGAGGTCCACTTTATGTACTTATCTTCATAGCTCCCTATAGGGTAATGGAACATCTCAGAAAGAACTCCAAGAGGTTTTGACTAAAAGTAGCGAGATTTCCTCCTCGTCCCTCTACTCACAGTAAGTTTACCACTAGTCCTTGACATGGGGGTGGCTTTAAGGAGTGCAAAAGTAATATTTTCGCTATCAGAAAAATTATGGACCGAAAAATATCCTTCCACTAATTCAACCATATATCTAGAGAATCTGGGTCTATCTAGTCCTCAAATATAGGAATTTCAAAGTTAAATTATGCCTTAAATGGGGCAGCACCTCCAAAGTTATTGTTGGATGAAGATGCTTCACTCATCGATACTTGTCGAAGGATCTGGGATAAATATCCATCATCTTGTTCCTTTGTCACTCGAGGGCCTATTCAAGAAAAAGTTTGAAAGGATCTCTTGCTCAATCATATTTATTTTCTTCCTCCATGGGAGGTCGTTGAGGTCAGTGAGGCCGATCTTGCAAGGGTTTAAGCAGTTCAAATCCCAACTCCTTATACCCTGACAAGGTTGATGGGGACATGTACAGAATAACAGAGAAGAGCATACTATTATGATACCATTAATCTAGATTTATGAAGGAAAGAAATAAAATATAGAGTTAAACAAAAACATAGAGATACAAAAAAAACTTCAATTAATAAAATAACAACTGTTGAAAATTGTTTACATGCATAAAGGAAACAAACTAGCTCAGGTGATGGTAGCTTACCTCTGAGAAGAGTTGTGACAATGACATGCCTTGTGAATTGTGTTTCAATGAGGCTTAAAGGCCTTTTTGTCATAAAAAAAAATTGAAAACCCTAAAAATCCAAAAACCTAACCCTAGGAGATGAAGCACCAAAAGCTTGTGGGCCTCTCTGTGGTTAGTTGGAACATCAACTTGTTGGGGACGTAAATTTGGTATACAATCTTCGTTTGGCATGTACGATACCTCATTAGAAATTTCTATCTGAGGACAACAACTTTTGATTACACGCCTTTTCTTTTTCTTTTTCTCCAAAAAAAATTTTGTTTAGGGCCTCAAAATGGCTCTGAAAGTACAAGACCCAAAAAACTGCCAAAAATAGAAAACTATCAAAATAGGAAACTGAAAGGAAACAATATTGGGGATCCAAGTGGAATAGGCAGGTGGCGAACAATATCCACCTTGATCATTAAACCCTTTCAAAAGGGGTGGAATGGAAAACCCAAGCTAGATGAGGAGAGCCAGAAAGAACTGAGGAAGAAAAAATTATGTTTCAATTGTGAGGAGCCTTAGGTACCAGGGCATAGGTGTTCAGGGGAGGACAAGGAAAGAAAGGCCCATTACATCAAGGTTTATTTAGATAGTGATAGTGATGAAGAGGATGAGGAGACGATACAGGTTCAGGTACAAGAATAGGGGCACCAAACAGTAGGTGAGGAGACATCACATGTTAGGGATAAAGGTCATGTAATGACATCCATGAAAAGACTTCCTAGATACCACAAATTCATATACAGATAGGTTTGGTTGGGGCATAAGTTGACAATATTGATTGATCATGGTGAATCCCATAGCTTTATAGATGCAACTATAGTGGATTAGAAGGATCTTTCGACAGAGGAGTTTGATGGTTTCACAGTGATCATGCCAGGTGGTTATCAGATGGATCCCCAATCTAAAAATGACCATGGTGAATTACACGTTGACAAGTGACTTCTTTGTGGTGGATGTACCAAATAATAATGTGTTACTCAGAGTTCAATGGATTTATTCCATTAGGATATATCACTATTGATCAGAGGAAGATGGAGATGGAGTTCACAAACTGTGATGGAAAAAAGGTAGTCTTTCAAGCCATGCATCAATATCCTCCTAAGACAGTGTCATCTCACAACATGGAGGCAATGTTGCAACATGGATACAAAGAGAGGGAATTTGAGTGTTATATCTCTGACAAGAAGCCACTAGATTAGCCTTGATAACATATGAATGATATCGAGGTATTACTTGTTAAATATAATTTTTTTTGGTGATATTCCTCCAAGTAGACACTAGATAAAGTTGTAACACCCTCCTGCCACATCTACCCAAGTAACCATCCAATCGGGGTAAATATGTGACGATAAGTTGCTATGATATGACTCGACTCCCTATGTGTCAGTTAAGGAAATGGAATCAACAAAAACACACCATACAAACCTTCCACATTAGCAATTTAACTCCCAAGAGTCATCCCAACCACTAAGGTAACCAATCCTTGAGACCAACTGAAGTTTAAACCATTAAACCCCTGGATACTCCCTTGATATAGACAAGAATGCATCCAGGAGGCTCTAGGCGCTCCCACAACATGGGTATGTAGCATCTGGGGAGTTTTCTGCTTAGTGTTGTGCCTACATCTCCGAGATTTGAGTCACATTTTTAGGCCCAAAGCCCAAGTCACTGCCCAGAACTAAATGATACTTTCAGAATTGAAATATAACAACAGAAAAATGGTACAAATATAATTACCTGAACAAGGACTTGTCTGGACCCCTACTAGAGATGACAAGAATTTCTTCAAACATGTCACAGTTATGTAATCTACAGGTCTTAACAGAAAAATTGAGCATAGGGGTCTCATATCTTAGAATCGCTAAGAAGCATTGATGCCTCAACAAGTTAGCTACAATTTCATCTATTAGGCCATAGATACATTGTTCACTCATTTACAAATAAAAACATGATGAAAGCCATACATAGCCACTATCATAATACATGTTCATAATCAACATAATAACAAAATAAATACCAAGGAAACAACAACCATATAATCCACATATAAACCAACAAAATACTCATGAAATAACAAGGAGAAATAACCTCATATTAATCATGCAAAGGCCAACCAAGTTCATTACTTCCACGAACCACCCAATCGTAGACATGGCTAAGCCAAATCTAACTTCAGCTAGTCACCCCTATGCCATATTCCAAGCATGAATGTGGGATCTCATAAAACACATAAATCAAAACCATTCACGGCTTCTAGAGGATAACCACCTCAACCCATCAAACAGTGATTCCACCTCATGGTCAAACATCACAAAAACATAACCAGATTGATCTCTACCCAAGCCTTCTAGGGCTCTAGAGTGTTTGTTCCAACCAAGACTTCCAGGACTAGTAACTCAAACCACCAAGGACTTCTAGATAATTTGTCCAACCAAGCCTTCCAAGACTAGTAACTCAACCTAATTTGTTACAAGGCTTCCATAGTGTTTGTCCAACCAGGACTTCCAGGAACTAGTAACTACACCCAAGCTAAAAGAAACATGAGAACCAACTAGAAAAACAAAGAAATGAACCCACAACACCATGACTATCTAGGAAATGGAAAGGCTAGGAAAGTACATTGTCAATCCAGGAAATCCTCCATGCCAATGATAGATAATAACCAAGAAACCACAGGCATATTCCATGCATGCCAAAACTAGTGATGAAAACATACATGCAACTCGACACCTACAAGCAACACCTGATGTAATTGCTAATGTTGATGTCCTCTTACACTTTCCTGCTCTTCCTTTTCCTTCTTTATCCAAAACTCCAAGTATCCTACACTCCTCCAAGAGTTCTCCAAGAAAACTCTAAGTGTTAAAGAGTATGAGAGAGATAGAATAGAGTGACAACTCCAAAACTGAACTAACCAAAGTATGTGAACTAATCCTCAGAATCCTTTTTTATTAATGAGGCCTCTATTTTATTCATTTTCCTCCTCACATGAAACCTGTGACCTTTCACCTCCCTTTTCTCCTAATTTCCATTATTTTCCTAAGTAAATGTGCCAAATTTCCACTTTGCCTTTCCAAAGTATTTTCCATTTCCTTTGCCAATTTCCATAACACTATGCTTTTTCCCAACATTTAGCTTGGAATTGTAACACCCTCCTTCCACATCTACCCAAGCAACCGACCAACCAGGGTAAACATATGACGAGAGGCCACTATGATATGATTCTACCTCCTAAGTGACATTAAGGAAGTGGAACCAATGGAAACACACCATACAAACATCCAACATCATCAACGAAACCCTTAGAGGACAAGTCAACCACTCTGGAAGCCTATCCCTGGGTCCTACTATTGGTTTAGGTCTCTTGGGCCATAGTCGCTCTCGTGCTATGGGCAAGGGAGCGGCCAACAACCTAAATTCTCTCTCACAAGCCTGCCTGCCAGTGATTGTGGATTAGAATTGTCAGTGTTGTGACAATGACCCCGGTATTTGAGCCACTTTTTTAGGCCCACAACCCAGGTCACTGCCCATAACTGATCCATCTCTTCAAATCAATATGATAACATGGAAATGGTAGTACTAAAGAAAATACATGTTCAAGACCTTGACAAATGTGTAATCTACAGGTGTAATTCATAGTTATGAGGAAAGGCATCTCATACTTAACTAAGAGCCACTAAGAACCATTGATGCCTTAATGCATTAAGTACCATTCCATCCAGTAGGTCACATATACATTGATCATTCAATTATAAGTAAAAACATGATGAGAGACACACATCGTTGCTGTCATAAAACACATACATAGGCAGCATAATAGCAACATAAAATAATCATGAAGATATAGTCATATAGACCACATATAATCCATCAAAATTCTCATATAAATACAAGGAGAAATAACCATTCATTAATGATGGAAAATCCAAACCTGTAATGGGCCTTTCATATTCCACCTGAGCGTAGAATGGCTGAGCCAAATTTCTCTTCATCCATTCACCCCCGTGCCATATTCCAAGCATGGATGTGGGATCTCATAGAACACATCAATCAAAACTCATTCAGGGCTTCTAGAGGCCATCCACCTCAACCCATCAAATAATGATTCCACCTCATGGCCATACATCACAAAACCGTCATCAGATTGGTCTCCATCCAAGCCTTCCAGGGCTTCTAGAGTGTTTGTTCCAACCAAGGCTACTAGGACTAGTAAATCAACCCACAACTGTCGTCGGCCTTCCAGAGCATTTTTCCAACCAAGGCTTCCAGGACTAGTAACTCAACCCAAGTTGTTATAGGGCTTCCAAAGAGTTTTCCCAACTAGAGCTTCCAGGAACTAATAACTCAACCCAAGCTAAGGAAACATGAGAACCAACTAGAAAACAAAAATTTAAAATAAACCCACAATCACCGTGCATACCCAGGAAATGGCAAGGTTAGGAAATCCACTGTCGATCCAGGAAATCCTCCACGCCAATGAAAAATCACAACCAAGAAAACACATGTATATGCCATGCATGCCAAAAATAGTGAAGAAATCATATATGCAACTCGATACCTGCAAGAAAATTTGATGTAGTTGCTGATCTCGATGCCTTCTTATGCTTTCCTGCCTTTCCTTTGCTTTCTTGATCCAATAATTCAAGTATGCCACACCCTCCAAGACTTCTCCAAGAAACTCTAAGTATCCAAGAGTATGAGAGAGATGTCCAACAATGAACTGACAAAAGGTTACCAACTAATCCTTAGAAGCCTTTTTATGGATGAGGCCTCCATTTTCTTCATTTTCCTTCATTTTCCTCCTCATATGTAACCTGTGACCTTTCACCTCCCTTTTCTCCTAATTTCCATTATTTTCATAAATAAATGTGCCAAAAATTCCATTTTTCCTTTCCAAAGCCTTAACCATTTCCCAATTTCCTTAGCCATAAACAACCAAATGAACACCCCCTAGGATGTCTTTCCCAACATTCATCTTAGAATAAGTGTCACATTCATTCGTGGTTATTGTTTTTAACTTTTATTACATGGAATTTTCAGCACGGTTTTCACAGAAACCTCCCCCTTGGGGGACATCGTCCTTAGTGTTCAATCACACATATACCTCAGCAACCTACTGAAAGAAAACATACTGCTCATGGAGCTTTATATCACAACTTGATGTTGTATTTATAATGAAATATCTACTCAAGATAAAAAAACATCATGACAACATGACAACATACCACATAGTGGAGCTTTATAACACAACTCATTACAGTATTTACAATGATCATCTTGATGAGTTCCAACTCATATAACATCATAACATCATGATAACATAACCACGTGATAGCATAATAACATGATAGCCATACCGTATAGTGGAGTTTTATAACATAGCTTGTTACGGTATTTACATCCATACACGTGTACATTTAGCGACGTCATCAAAATATAGATACCAAAACATATGTCAAATCATATACCAAAGAATATATCAAAACATATACTAAACACCATGTCTAAGCATTTATCAAAACATCATATATAATATATCAAACCATCATAAAGAAAATATCAACCACCATAAAGCAAATACCAAACCATCATAAAGCATATACCAAACCACCATAAGAAAATATCAAACCACCATAAGCAAATACCAAACAACCATGTCAAGTTGCTTTGCCTCAACCAAAAAACAAGGAAGGATAGATGGCCCGCATCTGACCAACCATCTCCCATGTAGCATCATCAGGCCCAAAGTGCTTTGATTGCACTTCAACTTTCTCTATTGCTCAATTCCAAAGCATGATCACCTTTTTCTGCAATATACATTGAGGTTCCAGCTAGAATTCTCCATCTTGTTCCTCCTGCAATGCAGACCAGTATTACATGATCAACATCTTTAACCTACATCTTAAAAAATGATACATAGAAAACATCATGGACTTTCACTGTTGGAGGTAGTGCAATTCGATAGGCTACTAGCCCATTCCTCTCAATAATGTTGAAGGGTCTACAAAACCGTGGTGCCAACTTGGCACATGAGCCAATCTGCAAGGAGCTCTTCTTTGGTTTGATGCACAATTACACATGTTCCCCAACTTGAAACTCCTCGAACAACCTTTTCTTATTTTCATAACTCTTATGTCTATCCTGTATTTCCTTTAGATTCTTCTTGATTGCCTACATTTCCTGTTCCATGTCTGCCAACATATTTGGTCCAATCAATATCCTGTTAACCGAGTCACTCCAACTGATAGGAGTGTTAGAACTCCACCCATATAGTACCTCGAAAGGACTCATCCACAATGACTCCTGATAATCATTGTTGTATGTGAACTCTACCAAGGGGAGATACTCTTCCCACTTCTATTGCTGATGCATCACATACATCCTCAACATGTCCTCCAATATCTTGTTGACCCTCTCTGTTTGTCCATATGTCTGTAGATAATAAGTTGTGCTAAAGGCCAACTCTGTGCCCAAACCTACAAATAAATCCTTCCAAAACTTGGAAGTGAACTTCGCATCCCTGTCTGATACAATATTCTTTGGAACACCGTGTATTCTAACCACATCTCTAATGCCTGTGTCACATCACTAGCTAAGAATGTAGACTTCACCGGAATGAATTTTGAAACCTTTGTCAACCTGTCCACAATGACCATGATGGAATCATGGTTCTTCACTATCTTTGGAAACCCTGTGATGAAATCCATGGAAATAACCTCCCATTTCCATTCCGAATTGCAATCGTCTATAGCTGTCCACCTAGATGTTTACACTATGCTTTCACTTGCTAATAATCAAAACATCTAACCACAAACTCTGCTATATCCTTCTTCAGGTTCGACCAATAGTAATATCTCTTCATTGCTTTCAGTTTCTTTTGGTAACCTGGTTGACCTGAATACAATTTCACATGAAACTCCCTCAAGATCACTTTCTTGAGATCAATGTCATCCGGCGCATATATCCTGTCTCGGAAACTGACCAATCTGTCTACTACAAGACAATAGTCCAAGTTCTATGCACCTATCACTATACTTGTACCTATAACATCACATGTACTTGTACCTGTACCTATACTATCACTTGTACATATACCTTTACATGTACCATCACTTGTACCCGTACTATGCTACAACCTGTGCACAATATCCTTATATCTGACATCTCATTTTCCTGCTCGCAAGATCGTGTGCTATAAATCTATCCCATAAGAGCTCATAGCTACTAAGTGATTCACTTGTACTTCCCTGCTAAGAGCATCTGCTACTTTGTTCTCCTTGCCTTTGATGTATCTGATCTCAAAGTCGAACTCATTGATCATGGCCAACCACCGAGCCTGCCTACGATTTAAATTTGGTTGGTCAAATAGATACCTCAACCCATTGTGATCACTCATCAATGTGAACCTTGGACCCAGAAGATAGTGTATCCACATCTTCAGTACATGTATAATCATTGGAAACTCAAGATCATGTGTGGTATAGTTTTTCTCACGCTCATTCAATTTCTGCAACTCATAGAATACTACATGTCCATCCTGCATAAGGACTCCACCAAGTCCTCTCTTGCATGCATTTGTGCACACAAAAAACTCTTTGCCTATGTCTGCAATCTCCAATATTGGTGCATGTGTTAACAACTGCTTGAGCAGCTCAAAACTAGCCTCACATTCCTCTGTTCATTCAAACTTCTTACCTTTTCTTTGCAAAGATATGATAGGATAAGCAATCTGCGAGAAGTTCCTGATGAACCTCCTGTAGTAACCTGCCAAACCCATGAAGGATCTCACCTCTTCCACATTGTTAGGAGCTACCCACTCCATGATGGCTCTTATATTTTATGGATCTACTGCAATTCCTTCCTTGGAGATGACATGCCCAAGTAATGTACCTTCGTATGAAAGAAACTGCATTTTCTAAGCTTAGCATACAAATATTGTTCTCTCAAAAATTTCAATGCTACTGCTAGATGCTCGATATGCTCCTTTTTTTAGAACACACTAATATATCATCAATGAAAAAAATGACGAACTTATCCAAATATGGATGCAATACATTATTCATCAAGCACATGAATGTAGTTGGAGTATTAGTTAAGCCAAATGGAACTACAACAAACTCATAATTCCCATACATGGTCCTGAACGCAGTCTTGTAAATTTCCCCCTCTTTGATGTGTACTTGATGATATCTGGATCTCAAGTCAATCTTTGATAAAATTGTTGCTCTCTTCAGCTGATAGAACAAGTCATCAATCCTCAACAAAGGGTACCTATTCTTGATAGTCACTTTGTTCAACTTCCTCTAATAAATGCATAATTTGATAGTACCATATTTCTTCCTCACAAACAAGACCAGTGCGCCCCATGGTGACACACTTGGCCTAATGTATCATTTTTCCAACATTTTCTTCAACTGTAGCTTCAATTCTATCAACTCAAGTGTGTTCATCCTGTAAGGTGCTTTTGATACTAGAGCTACCCCTAGCACTAACTCAATAGAAAAGTCTACCTCGCTATGAAGTGGAAACTCTATAATGTACTTAGTGAATACATCCTGGAATTGCTGCAAGACTAGATACCTATTCAACACATCTGCATCCTCAACCTGCTTATCCTTATCACTAGAAATGTGCACTACAAATATCTTGCACCCTTTCCTACTGCTACACTTTGCTTACATAGTTTTCACCATCCTAACTAACGTGGCCTTCTTCTTACATTGTAAGACTCTTGGTTATCCATTGTCATCAACACACTCAATAGATATGTCATAGCAGTCAACCTTGGTTCTATGTAGATACAACCAATCCATGCCCAATAACATATTGTATGAACCCAACAGTAATACATTTAAATGTGTTGTTGTAGGCATACCATTTAATTCAAATGCACAATCTCTTACTCAATGATGCAATCACTTCTTTATACCTGTAGCCAGTTGCACTAACCAAGACTCAACATGCAACTCCTTATTCAAACCACACTTATCCACCAAGTGAGGACTAACATAACTATAATTAGATCCAGGTTCAATCAAAATAGAAATAACTTGATCACAAATATTACCGTCCATCTCGATGATAGATGTCTAATGCTCTACCTATTTGTTATCCAAGGCTACATAAATACATGGAATACTCTGACCAACATCTCCAACAGTCTGTGTATCCTATGCACTGTATATTTGAGGTCTACCACCCTGATTCTATAGACAATCTCTCCTACAATGATCTTGCCACAATTCCAACACTTTATAGACTTCCAACCTCCATTCTTATTATTTTCTTCAGATCGATGACCCTTTCCTCTATATAATTAATTGAAACTCTTAGGTGGTGAAACAATCTTTTTGTTATTTGTACCCTGTGGAATTTCTCGCGTTTTATCCCATTTTCCTTTGTTCTTTACATTACCTCTCCATCTTGACTTAGTCTCAGTTTTGCGCCTCAATTGTTCATAACAATGGTTCAGCTTTCGAATGGCCTTCTACAATGATCTAGGCTCATCAAATTAAATTCTATATTTGAATGCAACCGATAGTCAACTAATGAATCTCTAAATCTTAGCATTCTCCTCATTGAGGTAAGGAACATACCTCAACAGTTCCAAGAACTTACTGGTGTACTCATCATCTGTCATGGATCCCATCTTTAGTTCATAGAATTATTTTTCCCTATCATCAAAGTATCTCTATAACAGATACTTTTTCTTGAATAGTCACTCAAATTCACTCCAAGTCATACTTTTTCTTGAATAGCCACTCAAATTCACTCCAAGTCAGATCTTCCACATTTATTTCCCTGAAATTCTTCAGATCTTCCCACCAGATGTCTTCTTTACCTTTAAGACTCAAATTAGCCACTTCTTTGTACAAAGTAACCAAGCCTCTACGTCCTGTGATCTCTTTACCTCTCCATCAAAATTATATGCCTTTACTTTCTTAAACTCATCCAGTAAGTATCCTCTATCACTCCTCCTGTAAGGATGATAACGGTGATGATCATAGTGCCTATCTGAATCAGAACTAGAATCATACCTGTGTCTATCCCTTCTCCTCTCCAGAGTGTCTAACAATATTCCATCTTGATTTGTGTCATATCTATTTGATCATTGACCGCTATGCGATCTACTTCCATATGCCACATTAGTTTTTTTATCCTGCTCATGACTGATCCGAAGCGGCCCCTGTCACTACAAATCCGACAAGCTCTGAAGTATGATCTCTGCTAGCTTTTCTTGTGACTGTATGATTTTGTCATTATCTTCCTTACAACTCCTTATCTCTTCCTTTAAGCTTCTCAGTGTCACTAGTAAATCGGAAGAGTTCCAAACACCATACTGCTTTTCGGATTGATAGGGAGAGTCTCTCTAGTCAACCATACTGCTAGCCATTTGATGTTTATTCCTGCAAGGTATATCATGTCAGCTAAACCATGTTAGGATATTCCGACACATAGGAAATAGTTAAGTATAACTTGGTTTAGTGTAGAGTTAGGTAAAGTGTGTTTCTTTACTATGCACTTTTGTAACTTACAATCTGATGGTCATGATATGTTCTAGACATGAAGTGATCCGACAATTCATTCTCTCATCGGTATTACAACACTTGATTCGTGGCTTAACACCTGACTGGTCCATGATATTTATTTAAATAGCATGGAGGGTCATTTGTAAGGTGACCATTCATGAGAGAAGCTTATGTAAATTTTCTTTCTTTTACATTATTAAATTTCCTGAAGTGGCTCCGTTGGCTCAGGTCGTGGACTGTTTCCCTCTTTGAGGGTTTTAACCACGTCAAGAACACTGGTGTATTGATCTATGATCTCTTTGTGGGCAATGTCCTTTGTTGTCCTTTCTGAGGAGCTTACCCTATAAATTCCTACATGCTATCAAAGCTATTTTAGGGCCACATCCATAGGTGATCCAAATTCGAAGCTAGTACTACTGCATCTGACTGTCGTTTCCTAGATCTATTGTTTCTGACTACTTTCGGGACGAGAGGATTGCTCTATTGTGTTAGGAGCATTTTGTCCAGTGGGGAGCCCCTTCATTTCACATGAAAGGTTTATGGTAGCCCTAGCTACGTCATTTTTAAGACTTGGAGGTATACAATCTTTATTTACAGTTTTAGTTATTTATCTCTATCTTTATTTCAGTTTATTTATCTCTCTGTTTTTTATTACCACATCTATACCTTTCATTTCTGCGTATGTTCTTTACCCCATGACTCTGTGCGATCTAGGAAAATCAGAAACAAAAAGGAAGGATTTTTCTCATGCGTATGCTCTTTTCCGCCATGCCTTAGTGTGATCTTGGAAAATCAGAAACATTGAGGAAAATATTTAGTTTCCAGCGAAAACTAACTTCAAGCCATAAGGTTTGGTTTTTTTTGCATGTCCATGTTAGGTTGTGTGGTTTTTTATTTTGTAGGAAAAAATAGCTTTTTTCAAGTAAGCACACACTCCAAAGCTTCAGTGACTAAAAGAAAGAAAAAAAGCCTTCCTCTTTTCCAAAAATTACTAATATTTTAAACTAGCTCACTTGGTCTAAAGTTACTTTATGAGAATAGAGCTTTTGGGTTCAAGTCTTTCATTTTGTTGAGCTACTTTTTCAAAAATCACATGTAACTTATGTTTTAAAGTTACTTTATGTAAAAATGTTCTCACCCATTATAATAAGTGAGTCACTTATAATTCTAAAGTCACTTTATCTTTTATTTAAGTTACAATTTAGTGTGTAGCTCATAAAATACCATCGTTAAAGTGACTTTCACTTATTTATAAAAGTGGGTCACATAAAAAGTTTTTTTAAAGTGAGATAATTAGATTAATTTTGGAAAGGGAAGCGTTTTGTTTTAAATATAACATTATCATTTACTTCCAAACATTCACGTACTTCGCCAACATCTTCAACAATGTTTCTTCAAAAAGCCATAACTTCTTCATCCGGAAGCCATTTTCAGAGATGTTTTTTTTAATCAGCTTAATTTTTCAAGATCTTTTCATTGGAACACTTAATTTCAGCACCTACAGCTTCAATTTCTATTAAAATGGAAAGTCCATGCCAAGTTATTCTTGACAGCATCAACTACTTCCAATGGGTGTCCTACATGGAGGATTACTTAGAAGTAAAGGTCTTTATAGAATAGCCTCAGGCCAAGAGTCTAAACCTAAAGATGAAGATAAGAAAGCCAAATGGGAAAATAGGAAAGATCAAGCATGTGGGTTGATAGAGTTGTATTTCTCCAGACCTTAGATTCCATATTGGAGAACTTGATACCCCTGATGAAGCAATGAAAGAAATCAATAAATTTTTTGGAATTAAAAATGGCATTAGAGCCCATCAACTCGAAAATGAGTTGCTTACGTTGGACCCCAATAATTTTTCTTCCATTGAAGATTTTTTTTCCAATTTCAAGACCCTTAGACTTCTCTTGGAAAGGTTAAGAAAGAAGATGGCATCCTTATCTATTCCATTCTTACTAAGTTGGGACCAGCCTACTCTGTGTTTGTTTCCACCTTCCATTCTACTAGAGAAGACTTTATTTCTCAAGGAGAAGACTAAAAGTCCCCTCTTTTGATGCCTTTTGTGATTTTTTCAAAAAAATAATAAGAAAAACTCTTACATATTGGTCTTCTTAATCTTGGAAACTCTTCTAAGAAAGCCTTAGCCGCCCAACAACAACCAATTTCAAAGAATCCTAAGAAGCAACATCTTAAAAAGAATGGTCCTAAACCAACCAAGGGTCCTAAGCACTTTCAATCTCAAAATGAAAAATCAATTCAACAAAATTATAAGGCAAATAAAAACAAAGGGAAGAAGACTGATAGACATTGCAACTTTTCTAATCGATATGGCCACTTAGAATCCAAATGCTTTAAGAATATGGAAGCCTTGGAAGTAGCAATGAAGAATCATAACATCCATTTGGAGCACTCTTCAACTTCAACTTCATCTTCAGGAATAACACTTTTTGCATTTGGTTGTCAAGCATCTCATTCTGGTTACGCACTAAATGTATCTTCTTCTTCTCATTCTCATGACTGGCTCATTGATTCTAGAGATTCTTATCACATGGCCAAAAACAAAGCCATGTTTCCTTCTTTAAATGATTGTAAAACCAAAACCATAAAATATATATATATATATATATATTACATATAAATATATATAAATATAGTATATTATATATTGGTGATGATATATCTCTTAGTGTTGTAGGGAATGGAACTATTCATCTAGACAATGGTCAATTTAATGATGTATTATGTGTTCCCACCTTATCCTGCAACCTTCTATCTGTATATTAGATAGCTCATTCACATGAAGGTAAAACCATTGAAGTTTCACCTCATGATGTTGTAATTAAGGACCTAATAGATCCTAGATAGATTTTAACTACTGGAATTGCTAATGATTCTACAAGTTTGTATAGTTTTAACAACTTTGGGTCATCAACTCTTCCCTTGGTATTTTTTGCTCATAATGATGAAGTGAACAAAATTTTCCATGAGCGATTTGGTCACTTAAACTATCTCTTCGTTCAAAATCTATGTAAGGAAAATATGGTGACAGGGCTTCCTATGGTATCTTGCAAAGATGGTGTTTGTTCTGGATGTGTACTCGGAAAACATCATCGGGATATTTTTGAAAAACATGCCTCTTGGCATGCCTCAACCCCTTTACAACTTGTGCATAGTGATTTATGTGGTCCACTTCTAGTTGTTTCCTTCTCTTGCTACAAGTATTTCTTAACTTTCATTGATGTTTTCTCCAAACGCAATTGGGTATACTTCTTAAAACTCAAGAGTGAAGTATTTAACATGTTCTTGGCCTTTAAGGCCTTTGTTAAGAAGCAATATAGACATCAAATTCTTAAGCTACGATATAATAATGGTGGAGAATATGTTTACAAAAAATTCATCAACTTTTGCACTGAGCATGGAATTCAAATGCAACATACTGTTCTATATACTCCACAATGAAATGGTGTAGCTGAAAGGAAGAATCACACCTTAAAGGAAATGGATAATTGTATGCTTCAATATAAAGGACTTAGCCTTAATTTTTGGGAAGAATCAATTAACTGTGAAAATTACATAGTAAATCGCACTCCTACTAAGATTTTAAAGAATATCACTCTAGGAGAAGCATGGAGCTCAATTAAACCAGATTTAAGACATTTTCGTGTTTTTGGAAGTGAAGCATGGGACCATATTCCTGATGAAAAACATCAAGCCTTAGAACCTAAGAGTGAAAAATGTATTTTTGCTAGGTATTCTGAAGATGTCAAAGGATATAGAATTCTTCCACCTAAATCCAAAAAATTTATCATTAGAAGAGATGTAAAGTTTGTTGAAAATATATCAACCTACGAGCCTAGTTTGACGGATGTGCCACCTCTCTATATCCCTTCTACTTCTGAAAATATTTCTTCTTCATATGATGACAACGAGGATAACAATCCTCCACCACCTCCTCAGGATCATCCTTTAGCTCCTCAGCTTCCAAAATTGGTTCGTGCTACTCGGGATGCAGTAGGTGCTCTTGCAGGTGATCCTAACGTTCTTAGTTTGATATAGCCTTTGCTTTACTGGCTCAAGATTCATCGAATTATGATCCTAACACCTTTGCAGAAGCTTTAGGCCATCCAGATTTGGACGCATCTATGAATGAAGAATATCGTTCATTATTGGCAAATGATACATGGGATCTTGTTCCTCTTCCAAAGGGACGAAAAATATTTAGTTGCAAATGGGTTCACAGAACCAAGTTTGGACTAGATGGAAAATTTGATAAACATAAATCTTGTCTTGTTGCTAAGGGTTTTTCACAAATTGAAGGCATTGACTATACTAAAACATTCTCCCCTGTTGCCAAAATGAAATCTATCCGCCTTGTTCTTTCCCTTGCTGCCTCTTTCAAATGGGAAGTCCATCAGATGGATGTTAAATCTGCCTTCTTGCATGGGGACTTGCTTGAATAAATATATATGGAACAACCTCTTGAATTTATACAAACCGACTCTAGCCTTGTATGTTAGCTTAATAAATTCCTTTATGGTCTCAAGGAAGCTCCTCATGCTTGCTATGCAAAAATGGATAGATTTCTTTTAGATACTAGATTTTCTAGGTGTCATTCTGACAATACTATCTACACCAAGTGGGTAAGTCTCTTATCATTCTTGTTCTTTATGTTGTTGATCATATCCTTACTAGTAGTGATCCCAACCTTATAAGCCATGTGAAGTCCAGCCTTAAAAAGAAGTTTGAAATGACAGACCTAGGACACTTGCATTATTTTCTTGTTCTTCAAGTCTTTCAATCCAAGGAAGGTATTTCCCTTTCCCAGTCCAAGTATGCATGTGATCTTCTACGCCACTTTCACATGGAAGACTATAAGCCCACCCCTTCTCCCTTTCAGTTTGGAGCCAAAATTTTAGTCACTTGTACTTCCCCTGAATTTGATGCTACCTTATACCATCAACTTGTAGGAAAACTTTTGTATCTGACCCATACTCATCCTAACCTTTCCTTTATTGTTGGCATTATTTCCCAGTTTATGAAAACCTCACATGAAAGTCATTGGAAAGCAGCTAAAAGAATACTTCATTATGTTCGAGGTACAACTCAGTTTGGGATTCATTATAGTGAAGAAGAATCTCCTCTTTTGGTTGGTTTGATTGATTTTGATTGGGCTGGTGATCTTGATGATCATAAGTCTACTACGGGTTATGTCTTCACTCTTTCTTTTGGACCTATTACATGGGCTTGTAAGAAACAAAGTGCCATTTCTCTTTCTTCAGCAGAAGCAGAGTATCGTGGCATCGTAGAAGCTAGTAAGGAAGTCATGTGGCTTCGTCAGATCCTCTTAGAGTTTGGCTTTCAATAGCAACATCTGACTACACTTTGGTGTGATAATCAAAGTGACATTCAACTATGCAAAGATCCGGTCCAACATCAGTGTAGAAAACACATTGAACTACACATGCACTTCATCAAAAAGCTCATTCATGAGCATGCTCTTGAAGTGCAATATTTTTCAACCGATGATCAAGTTGTAGACATCTTTATAAATGCTCTCATAGAGGCGAAGTTTACTAAAATTTGATTTATGGTTGGAGTTCAGGAAGTTATCACTAAGGGGGGGTAGGCTCTAATGCCTCCTTCCTTCTCCTATTGTTTCATATTTGTACATCCTTCAATCCTATCCCAAGTTGTTCTTAAGGGTGGATGTTAGGATATTCTAACACATTGGAAATAGTTAAGTATAAATTGGTCTAGTGTAGAGTTAGGTAAAGTGTGTTTCTTTACTATGTACTTTTGTAACTTACAAATGACAGTCATGATATGTTCTAGACATGAAGTGATTCAACGGTTAATTCTCTCCTTGGTACTACCGAAACTTGATCTGTGGTTTAACACCTGATTGGTCCATGATCTCTATTTAAAGAGTATGGAGGGTCATTTGTAAGGTGACCGTTCATGAGAGAATCTTATGTAAATATTCCTTCTTCTACATTAATAAATTGCCTGAAGTGGCCACATTGGCTCAAGTCGTGGATTGTTTCCCTCTTTGAGGGTTTTAACCACGTCAATAATACTGGTGTATTGATATGTGATCTGTCTGTGGGTGATGACCTTTGGTGGTCTATCTAAGGAAGTTACCTTGTAAATTCCTACAAACTAAATCACAATAAACCAACGTACCTTAGCATATCTCGGGGATGATACCTTGTCTACAAGATCAACATATCAGCATGATACATGCATAATATAATCATAATAATATATAAAAATAGTACACAAGTATATAACCATGCAATTGTCATTCTATCTAGGGTTCATTCATTAATGCATGACCTTAACACAACACACACTACAACCTCATGAATGACAACATCCACTACATCATGGTACACATGACCACATGAAAACATGAAAATGCATAAGCATTACATAAGCATACATACCATATTGAATTTATGCATGACGACATAAACCGTACCATTTTATGTGGACCATGCACAACCACAATGTAGACAATACACCAGCCTACATGCGGATAGCACTCAAGCATGAGCATGGTCCATTCCCACACATAACGCATATAATCAAGCATAAACGAATAACACTCATATGTAGAATCATGTAACCAACTGCACAAGAATGATACATATTACCAAACATACAAGAATGTAACCAAGCAAACACATGATACATGTAATTGATATATAACAACACATAACCAGTCATATACTCACAACGATGCATCCCACAAAAGCATGCTAAGTTCCACATGACGGCATCACCACAAAAATGATCAACACCCTGCAATTGTAAGAACATATGGAATGAAAGTGTGATAAACATACATGTAACTGACATGCATGCATGACCAACACATAGCCCATCCAGCGCGAGGGGTGAACCATGCTCTAATGCCACTCTATAACACCCTCCTCCCGCATCCACCCAAGAAACGAACCAGTCAAGGTAAACATGCGACCAGAGGCCATTATGATATGATTCGACCTCCTAAGTCACATTAAGGAAGTGGAACCGATGGAAACACACCATACAAACATCCAATATCATCAATAGAACCCTCAGAGACAAGTCAACCACTCAAGAAGTATGTCCTTAGGTCCCACTATTGTTTTAGTTCTCTCGCGCCATAGTCACTCTCATGTTATGGGCAAGGGAGAAGCCAACAACCTAAAGTTGCTCTCACATGCCTACCTTCCAATGACTGTGGACTAGAATTGTCAGTGTTGTGCCAAAGAGCCCAGGATTTAAGCCACTTTTTTAGGTTCAGAGCCCAGTTCACTGCCCAGAAGTGATCCATCTCCTCGAATCAATAAGATAACATGGAAATGACAATACTAAAAGCAAATATTTATTCAAGACCTTAACTAGACCCCTACTAGCCATGATAGGAATTTCGTCAAACATATCACAAATGTGTAATATACACATGTAATTCACTGTTCTGAGAAAAGGGGTCTCATACTTAGCTAAGAGTCGCTAAGCACTGTTGATGCCTTAATGCATCAACTTTGATTCAATCCATTAGGTCACAGATACATTGATCATTCAATTATAATAAAAACATGATGAGAGCCACACATGGCTGTTATGACTCATGAAACACATACATAACCAACATAATAAGAGAAAAATATACTCATGAAGGTACATTCATACAGACCACATATAATCCATTAAAATTCTCATATAAATACAAGGAGAAATAACGATCCATTAATGATGAAAAATCCAAAACTAGGATGGGACTTCCACGTTCCACCCAACTGTAGAATGGTTGAGCGAAATCTCTCTTCAATTTTTCACCCCCGTGCCATAATCCAAGCATGAATATTGGATCTCATAGAACACAACAATCAAAACTCATATGGTGTTTTTAGAGATGATCCACCTCAACCCATCAAACAGTGATTCCACTTCACAGTTGGACATCACAAAATCATCATCAGATCAGTCTCCATCTAAGCCTTCCAGCACTTCCTGAGCATTTGTTCCAACCAAGGCTTCTAGGACTAGTAACTCAACCCACAGCTATCATCAAGATTCCAAAGCATTTTTCCAACCAAGGGTTCCAGGACTAGAAACGCAACCCACCAAGGTCTTCCATAGAGTTCATCCAACCAAGGCTTCCAGCACTAGTAACTCAACCCAAGCTGTTACAGGGCTTCAAGAGCGTTTTTCCAACTAGGGCTTCCAAGAACTAATAACTCAACCCAAGCTAAGGAAACACAAGAACCAAAAAAAAAAAAACAATGAAAGTAAACCCACAATCACCATGACTATCTAGGAAATGGAAAGGCTAGGAAATCCATTGTCGATTCAGGAAATCCTCCATGCCAATGATAGATCACAACTAAGAAACCACATGCATATGCCATGCATGCCAAAACTAGTGAAGAAATCATACATGCAACTCGGTACCTACAATAAAATCGTATGTAGCTACTGATCTTGATGCCTCCTTGCGCTTTCCTGCCTTTCCTTTGGTTTCTTGTTGCAAGAATCCAAGTGTGCCACACCCTCCAAGAGTGCTCCAATAAACTATAAGTATCCAAGAGTAGAGAGAGAATAATGAGAGAGAGCTCCAACACCAAACTGACAAAAGGTTACAAACTGATCCTCATAATCCTTTTTATGGATGAGGCCTCTATTTTCTTAATTTTCCTCCTCACATGCAACCTGTGACCTTTCACCTCCCTTTTCTCCTATTTTCCATTGTTTTCATAAATAAGTGTGCCAAAAATGCCATTTTTCCTTTCCAAAGCCTTATCCATTGCCTTTGCCAATTTCCTTAGCCATAAACAACCATGAGCACCCCCTAGGATGTCTTTCCCAACATTCGGCTTGGAATAAGTGTCACATTCGTCCATGGTTATTGTTTTTAACTTTTATTACATGGAATTTTCACCAGGGCTATTACAGGAATAAGTGTCCCATCAGCCATGGTTACTATTTCTCCTTTATTAAATTTTATTACATGGAATGTTCACCGAGTCTGTTACAAAACACTCCCCTTTGGGGGAACACCATCCTCGGTGTTCAACAACACCTACAACTAACAAGGTTGTTGTAAGCAAAACATACTGCCCATTGATCTTTCTAAATTATCTTGTTGCATTATTTACTATAACACCCTCCTCCCACATCTACCTAAGCAAGCAACCAGCTGAGGTAAACATGCGACGAGAGGCCACCATGATATAATTCAGCTTCCTAAGTCACATTAAGGAAGTGGAACCGAGAGAAACACACCATACAGACATTAATTATCAACTATAGGACCCTCAAGAACCAATCCAATAATTTAGACAACTTGCCTTAGGGTCCCACTAAGATTTTGGACAATTTAAGGCTCAGTCACTCCCATGCTATAAGCATGAGTGTGACTAGCAACTCAAATTCGCTCCCACGGGCTTATCTACCAGTGATCAGAGACCAAAGTTTCCAATTCTATGCCAACGACCTTGGGATTTGAGCCACGTTTTCAGGCCCAGAACCCAGGTCATTGCCTAGAATTGAACCATCTCTTCAGATCAATAAAGTAACATGGAAATGACAGTACTAAAGCAAATATTTGTTCAAGACTTTGACTGGGCCCCTACTAGCCATTACAGGCATTTCATCAAACATATTGCAAATGTGTAATCTACAAGTGTAATTAACATTTCTGAGCATAGGGGTCTCATACTTAGCTGAGAATCGCTAAGAACCATTGATGCCTCAACACATCAACTTCCATTACATCCATTAGTTCATGCATACATTGACCATTCAATTACAACTAAAAACATGATGAGAGCCACACATGACTGTTGTCATAAAACACATACATAACCAACATAATAGGGACAAAAATACTCATGAAAGTACAACCATATAGACTGCATACAATCCATCAAATGCTCATAGAAATACAAGGATAAATAATATTTCATTAATGATGCCCAATCCAAACCCAGGATGAGACTTCCACATTCCACCCAACTGTAGAATGGCTCAGCCAAATCTATCTTCAGCCATTCACCCTCGAGCCATATTCCAAGCACGAATGTGGGATCTCATAGAACACATCAATCAAAACTCATCTAGGGCTTCCAGAGGCCATCCACCTCAACCCATCAAACAATGATTCCACCTCATGGTCATACATCAAAAAACCATTGTCATATCGGTCTTTATCCCATCCATCTAGGGCTCCAGAGCGTTTGTCAACCCAAGGCTATGGGACTAGTAATTCAACCCACCAAGGGCTCCAGAGCATTTTTCCAACCTAGGCTATGGGACTAGTAACTCAACCCAAGCTATTCCAAGGCTCCATATAATTTGTCAAACCAAGGATATAGGACTAATAACTCAAGCCAATCTAAGGAAACATGAGAACCAACCAAAAATACAACAAGGAAATAAACCCACAATCACCATGGCTATTCACGAAATAAAAAGGCTAACATATCACACCCAACAAACCACATGCATATGCCATGCATGCCAAAACTAATGAAGGGAACATACATGCAACTCAGTACCTGCAAACAAATTTGGTGTAGCTACTAATCCTAATTCCTTCTTCTACTTTCCCGCTCTTCCTTTGCCTTCTTGCTCCAAAAATCCAAGTATGCCACACCCTTTAAGAGTGCTCCAAGAAAACTCTAACTCTCCAAGAGTATGAGAGAGAAAGAGAATAGAATAGAGATCCAACACTGAACTAACAAAAAGTTACCAACTGATCCTCAAAAGCCTTTTTATGAATGAGGCCTCTATATTCTTCATTTTCCACTATTTTCCTTCAATTTACTCCTCACATGCAACCTATGACCTTTCGTCTCCATTTTCTCTTAATTTCCATTATTTTCATAAATAAATGTGCCAAAAATTCCATTTATCCTTTCCAAAGCCTTAGCCATTTGCTTTGCCAACTTCCTTAGCCACAAAAAATCCCAAATGATCCCGATCACTAGGATTCCGCCCAACATTTAGCTTGGAATAAGTGTCCCATCATCCGTGGCTATTATTTTTAACCTTTATTACATGGAATTCTCCTGAGGGCTGTTACATAACCCTCCCCCTTGGGGGGACACCATCCTCGATGTTTAATCACACATATACCTCAACAACCTACCGAAATAAGACATACTTCTCATGTAGCTTTATAACACAGCTCGATGACAACATGATAACATACCTCATAGTGGAGCTTTATAACACAACTCATTACAATATTTACAATGATCATCCTGCTGAGTACCAGCCCACATGACATCATAACATCATGATAACATAACCACATGATAGCATAGTAACATGACAACATAATCATAATAACATGACACCCATACCACATAGTGGAGTTTTATAACATAGCTCATGGCTGTATTTACATCCATATACATGTGTACATATAGGAACATTACAAAAAATATATACCAAAACATGTACTAAACACTAAGTCTAAGCATATTTCAAAACATCATATAGCATATATTGAACCATCATAAATCATATATCAACCACCATAAAGCAAATACCAAACCGTCATAAAGCATATACCAAACCACTATAAAGAAAATACCAAACCACCATAAAGCATATACCACACCACCATATCAAGCTGCTTTGCCTCAACCACAAAACAAGGAAGGATACATAGCCCACATCTGATCCACCATCTCCCATGTAGCTTCATCAGCCCCAGAGTGCTTCCATTGCACTTTAACTTGCCCGATTTCTCAGTTCTGGAGCATGAGCACCTTTTTCTGCAATATACACTAAGGCTCCAACTAGAATTCTCCATCTGGTTCCACCTGCAATATAGACTACTCAACCACATGATCAACATCCTTAACATACTTCTTAAGAAATGATACATGGAAAACATCATAGACTTTCATTATCGAAGGTAGTGTAAGTCAATAAGATACTAGCCCAATCTTCTCAATAATGTTGAAGGGTTGACAAAACTGTGGTGCCAGCTTAGCACATGATCCAATCCACAAGGATCTCTTCTTCAGTTTGATGTTTAAGTACACTTGTTCCCCAACCTTGAACTCCTTGAACAACCTATTCCTATCTGCGTAGCTTTTCTTCATATCCTGTTCTTCCTTTAGATTCTTCTTGATCACCTACATTTCCTGTTCCATTTCTGCCAACATATCTAGTCCAATCAATACCCTACTAATCGGATCACTCCAACTGATGGGAGTGTTACAACTCCGCCCATACAGTGCCTCAAAAGGGCTCATCCTCAATGACTCTTGATAACTGTTGTTGTATAAGAACTCTACCAAAGGGAGATACTCTTCCCACTTTTGTTGTTGATGCATCACATACATCCTCAACATGTCCTTTAATATCCTATTGACCCTCTCTATCTGTCCATTTGTCTGCAGATGATAAGTTTTACTGAAGGAAAACTTTGTGCCCAAACCTGCAAATAACTCCTTCAAGAACTTGGAAGTGAACTTCACATCCCTATCTACCACAATATTCTTTGGAACATCGTGCAGTGTAACTACATCTATGATGAATACCTGTGCCACATCACTAGCTGAGAAGGTAGACTTCACTTGAATGAAGTGTGCAACCTTTTTTACCTATCCACAATGACCATGATGGAATCATGATGTTTCACTGCCTTCGGCAACCTTGTGATGAAATCCATGGAAATAACCTCCCATTTCCATTCAAGAATCACAATCAGCTATAGCAATCCACCTCTATGTTTACATTTTTCTTTCACTCATTGATAGTAAAAAAATATAGCCATGAACTCTGCTACATCTCTCTTTCGATTCAACCAATAATAAAATTTCTTCCCTGAATTTGATGTCTTTTAATAACCTGGGTGACCTGAATAAGGTTTCACATGAAACTCCCTCAAGATCACCTTCTTGAGCTCATTGTTATCTGGTACATATATCCTGTCTTTGAACCTAACCAATCCATTTGTTGTAAGGAAATAATCCACATCCTGTGCACTTGCACCTGTACCACTACCTGTACCTATACCACTACTTGTACATGTACCAGTACTCTTCTATAACATGTGCACAATATCCATATATCTAACATCCTACTTACTTGCTCGCAAGATCCTATCCTGTAGATCGGTCCTGTAGGAGCTCATAGTTTCCAAGTGATTTACTTGTACCCGTCTGCTAACAGCGTCTGCCACCATGTTCTCTTTACCTTTGATGTACTTGATCTCGAAATCAAACTCGTTAATCGTGGAAAACCATCTAGACTACATGACGTTCAGATTTGGTTGGTCAAACAAATACCTCAACCCAATGTGATCACTCATGAGTATATATCTCTTGCCAAGAAGATAGTGTCTTTGCATCTTCAATGCATGTATAATTGTTGCTAACTCCAAATCATGTGTTGGGTATTTTTTCTCATGATCATTTAGTTTTTGGGACTCATAGCATATCACATGTCCATCCTACATAAGGACTCCACCAAGCCCTCTCTTGCAAGCGTCTATGCATACCACATACTCTTTGTCCAAATCTACAATATTTAACATTGGTGCATGTGTCGACAACTACTTAAGTTTCTTAAAACTATCATCACACTCAGTCCATTCAAACTTCTTACTTTCCTTTGCAATGATTTAATGGGATAAGAAATATACGAGAAGTTCCTAATGAACCCCCTATAGTAGCCTTCCAAACCCATGAAAGATCTCACCTCATCCAAACTTTTAGGGGCTACTCACTCCATGATGACCCTTATCTTTTCTCTGGATCAACTGCAATTCCCTCCTTGGAGATGACATGCCCTAAGTAATATACCTCAGTCTAAAAGAAACTACACTTGTTTAGCTTAGAATACAACTAATGCTCTCTCAACAACCTCAACACTGTTGCTAAATGTTTGGCATGCTCTTCCTGATTTTTAGAATATACCAATATAACATTAATTGTTATGCTCTTAACCTGCAAGACGATACCAGAATACCAAATATGAAAATAAATATACCTAGAACATAGAACAATGAGAAATAAAAACAAGTATTTTATTATTCAGAAAGCAATGTTCACTTGTCTCTTCGAGGGGGCAACCTCCAATAGAGCAAAGCTCAATACAAAATAAGACACGATGCTCCTTGAGGGGAGTCTCTATCCTTTATATAGGATTCATACATGCAATACCATGGGGCAATACCATGGGGAAATACCATGGTTCTTATTAATACCATCTATCTAATACCATGGCCCATTTGCAACTAACTGTGGTCCCTTCATTAAATGCGGGTTAACCACTTACAATTATTAATATGGGCTTTATTCACTCTTTACTTAACTATAACTATTGTCATGCGGAAAGAGTTATATTTGCGGACAAACCTAACCTCCCTAGGAGTCTAAGACTCTCTAGTGACAAACAAACCAAACAAGAGCAATCTTTCTCTAAACACACATTATTCTATGAGAATTCAAATGTTTTCCGATCTTACCTTAGGTCCAACGCTTGTTGTAGCAGTCCAGCCTTGCTGATCCAGATGAGCTCCTCCTTCACTTTAAGACCTGCATACACTAACAAAGCAAACGATTACATAACACCTGAATATTTCATAAAACAAAGCATATTCATCACATAGACCAAGGAGTACATGAAATAATTCATTAACAACAAATCATTGAGAAGAATGGACTTATTTGTATTAAGGAAACAAAAAAGGAACCATTACAACCTGAGCCTTGGTGTTGTGCAAGCTCCTCCCAGGGTCCAGCAAGAGATTTCCTCTACTTTGACAAGCTCACCCACTCCCAATATGGCAACAAGGAAGGATAGTGATCTCTCCTCACAAGTCAACAATGGAAATCCTAATTCCAGCAGCATTTACCCTTTAGAATGTTCAGCTTTCAACCTCCCCTCCTCTGGCCCAATGCCTGTATTTATAGTATTCTAGAGGAGGTTATTCAGTTCCAATATCAATGGGATACTCCCTCTTTTGGATGGGGTAGCTCCTCCCTTGATGGGATAAGCTCCTCTATCATAGGGATGCATGAACCATCTGGAGGCGCTCAATACACGTCAAACACTCTTCTAGAAGGCTCTAGAAGTGACCACAAGTAACTTTTAAAAGATGAAACTCGCGCCTTTTGACCTTTACAGGGGTACGCACCCAACCTTTGGCTTACAGAGCGTACAAGTACGCAGGTACATTGTGTTAGGAGTGCGTACACGCAGGAAAGGTAGAGAGAACCTGCGTACCCAGAGATAAACATGTTTTTAAGTGACTTTCTCTCTTTTTGAAGTTTTGACATGAAGAGCAGAGGTATGGGGCTTGACAAGGAGGACAATATGGCTATTGATGGGGCCATATAAACTGCAGATAGTCATGGTGACAAATTTCAGTGTAACAGATTGCCCCCTAAAGTACGAAGCCTGTAATAGATAAGGGTGTTAAGTCATATAGGAAGGGTGAAGTACTTTATCATTTCGAGGATCATCTTGCGGAGAAACCAGTTGGAACCTGCAATTTTCAACACAAAATACATGTAAGATATCATATCATACTGAGGTAGGCATTCCCATACTCAGATCAAAACTTTAACTATTGGACTAACTATTCCGGTACAAGAATGATTTCATAATACATCATAATCATAGACTCTTGTAGACACAGTATGGACGCAGCCATCTGTTTATGATTGGTCTACAACATAATGAATACAAACCTCCTCGTAGCCTGGATGGTGGAAACTAGATCCAGGGTCTTCATTTCTGTTCCCCAAATTGGTACGATTCTAGCCATGTGAATGAATGAGTC
>APFE030411501.1:13169-33878 GCA_000404065.3 Pinus taeda | reverse complement strand
TGTTTGTGGATGGTAGGAAGTACTGAGTTTTAGTTGAGTGCCTTGTATTCTGAAGAGTTCCTGCCAAAAATTGTTGGTGAAGATCGGGTCACGGTCGGACACAATAGAAATGGGCATGCCATGCAATTTGAAAGATCTGATCCATGAAAGTTTGAGCAACCAATGTGGGTGTAAATGGGTGGGGGAGAGCGCAGAAATGAGCATACTTCGACAATCGGTCCACAACAACCATGATGACTGACTTGTTCCCTGACTTTGGAAGACCTGTAATGAAATCCATAGAAACCTCCGTCCATATTGATGCCGGGATGGGCAATGGTTGTAATGTGCCCGGTGCTTTGACTGTCTCCCCTTTGTGGTGCTGACAAACATTGCATTCTGCTACAAAAGTAAGGATGTCCTTTTTCATGTCTGTCCAAAAAAATGATCTTCTAGTGCGAGCATACGTTTTCTGAAAGCCTGAATGTCCGGCAGTGGGTGATGAGTGCAACTCCACCAAAATGCGGCTTTTGAGGGTGGATGTTGGTGATATTACGACTCTATCCTTGTAGTGAAGAATCTCATCCTGCCATGAGTAGCCCTTGGTGGAATTTGGATCCGCCTGCAATTGAGTAATGAGTTGGGAGAGCTAGGGATGTGAAAACCATTCCCTGCGAGCCTCTTCAATCCATTCTAGAATGGGAAGGGAAATTGCGAGCAGGGTACTTTCCTCCTCAAATTGGCGAGATAATGCATCTGCTACAATATTTTCGCGCCCTTTCTTGTAAATGATCTCATAATCATATTCCAACATTTTGGCGAGCCATTTATTTTGTTGTGGGGAGGATAGGCATTGCTCCAAAAAATATTTAAGATTGTGATGGTCTGTGCGGATTTGGAAACGTCGCCCCAATAAGTAAGGTCGCCAGGTATCTACTGCATGTAAGATGGCCATTATTTCCTTCTCATAGGTATATTGTCCCATATTCTTCCCACTTAATTGTTGGCTTGTGAAGGCCAAGGGTCGACCTTCCCGCATTAAGACCGCCCCAATACCCGTACCTGAAGCATCACATTCAATGACGAAAGATTTGATGAAGTCGGGTAGAGCTAACACTGGAGTGGAACACATGGCATTTTTGAGAGTTGTAAAGGCCTGTTGTGCTTCATCATTCCAGAAGAAAGAATTTTTCTTGAGGAGTTGAGTGAGGGGCTTCGCAATGCGACCATAATTGCGAACAAATTTGCGATAGTAGCCTGTGAGACCCAAAAATCCTCTCAGGCTCTTCAAGGTCTTAGGTTGAGGCCAATCCTGCATTGCCTGGATCTTTTTGGGGTACACCCTGACACCTTCACACCCCACAATCTGGCCCAAATACTCAACTTCTTCCATGCCAAAAGAACACTTGGACATCTTGACAAATAATTTATGCTTGCGGAGAAAATGCAAGAGCAGATCTACATTCTGAAGATGTGCGGCCCAGGTGCGACTATAAATGAGGATGTCATCAAAGAAAACAAGGACAAATTTTCTGAGATATGGTTTGAGTAGGTGGTTCATAAGGCTCTGAAAAGTGGATGGGGCATTACAAAGATCGAATGGCATGACCAAGAACTCATAATGGCCTTCATGAGTTCGGAAATCAGTCTTTGGAATGTCGACTTCTTTCATGTGAATTTGGTGGTAGCCTGAGTGAAGGTCGAGCTTAGTAAAGTATTGAGCCCCATTTAGTTCATCCAGCAAATCATCAACAACCGGGATGGGAAATTTATCTTTGACTATCAACTTATTAAGGGCCCTAAAGTCTAGACACATACGCCATTCCCCATATTTCTTGAGCACCATGACCACCAGCGATGAATAAGGACTAATGTTGGGACGAATGACGCCTACTTAGAAGAGTTCCTTGATTATTTTTTCTATTTCATTCTTTTGGGTGAATGGATATCTATATGGGCACACATTTGGTGGTTGGTCCCCTGGGACCAAAGTAATGATATGATCATGTTCCCCTCTCGAGGGTGGAAGCTCATGAGGCTTGTCAAATACTCGCAGATGGTTCTTTAAGATTTGTTGCATCTTAATATGAATATGAAGAGAATTGGGTTCGAAGGCCTGGATGGCATTAAATTGAGCTATAACTCCAGGGTGGCCCTTTTTAACAATTTTCCCATCTGATGTGAGCTGACGATAGAGGGAGCTTCTGCCTGGAGTCCACGGAGGGTGTGTGTCTGGTTGTTCTGCTTAAAGCCCATGTACAACTCCTAGAAATCCATTGTGATTGGGCCAAGTGTGCGAAGCCATTCAGCACCAAGGACAATGTCGCACCCTCCCATATGTATGGCAAACATGTGGGTCTTTAGCTGATAATCATCCATTTGAAGTTTGACACTTTCACAGCGGCCTTCACATTTCGTTGTTCCCCCATCAGCAATTTGGATTTGGAAGTTAGAAATTGCTCAGACAAAACAATGCACTGCTTCTACGACTCTTCGATGGATAAAATTATGTGTACTTCCACTATCAATCAAGACTATTACTAGGTGATGCTTAATAAAACCTCGTATTTTGAGAGTTTGAGGTGAAGAAATCCCTGCCAAAGCATGCAGTGAGATAATGGGTTCTTCAAGTACATTTTCCTGCTGGTTGTCCTCTTCTTCCTCCTCTGGTTGCTCAAGTGGTGGGGATTCCACTGATGAACTATGATCAGTAGTATATTTATGCCCGAGGGAGTATTTCTCATCATAGTAGTAACATAATCCTTTCTTTCTTCTTTCCGCCATTTCTGTTGGTGACACCTTTTGAACCTTGAGTGTTTGGGTAGTGCTTTGAGCCTATGGGGGGTGACCCTTGCCGATGAAATTTGGCCGATTGGACTAGGCCGCTAACACATGTTCGACTTCACAAGCTATCCTGCAAGCATGCAGCCATGAGCTAGGGTGGTGCAGTCAGATGTGGGCTTGTATAGATTCTTTGAGACCACTGACATAACATTCCATGTAGAACTAATCGTGGAGACCTCCAGTGCAGAAAGATAAGGCTTCAAAGGTTGTAATATATTCATTCACTGTTCCTATCTGTCAGATCTTAGTGATATGACCCAAAAAGTCAGATTCATGGTCAAAATGATGCATTAGAGTCTTTTTGAATGTCTCCCAAGTCAAGGGCCTTCCATAGCAATGTTGATGCCATTGCCATCTTTCATTGTCCAAGAACATGATACCCACACTAAGCTGAGTCACATTATCCAGGATGTAATTCAGTGTGAAATATTGTTCCATTTGTGCTATCCATGCGGCCAGGTGAGAGCCAACAAATTTATACATGTCCAGCTTGGGTGGTCGCAGATGGGATTGTTGTTAGGTGCCAAAGAGGTGAAGAGACTGGCTAGACTCACCCTCACTATTTTCATTGCCAATATATGCCTCCTCACGTGCCTCCACCTTGCCCTTAGAGAGTATTGCATTTACATCCTTCAACTGCAACATGACCTCTTTCAAGGCTGATTCAAGGCTATCCATCCTCTCATTCGCCATAGCTTGAGCTCTAGTTTGTACCATGCACCAAGCCGATGTACTTGAAATTTGGGACCGCTCGAATTTTTTGGCACTAACAATTGAATGGTACCACATTGCTCAACTCGTTGTCCTGATTCTTATTGGCTAAGTCACCAATAAGTGCCCCAAGGGGGTCTCATATTTTATTTTATTTTATACTCCGAACGGAGTTTTATTTCTTGCTTAGGAATACTACAGTAGCCGAATCCCAGAAATGTCAATGCTGCCAAAAGTCCTGCGAAAATCACTCCCAGTTATAGGAACCCACACACTACTCAGATCTGGATGGCGGATCTGATGGATCTGAGAAATCTGAATGGTTGATTGATAGATCTGAATGGCAGAACTAGTTGTTGTTATGGATCTGATGGATCTGATAGATCTAAATGCCTGTTCTGATAGATCTGAACGGCGGAACTGATTGCTGCTGCTGTGAAAAATCTCCACTTGCGAGATCTGATCTGGCAAAGATTATGCGTGATCCAGAGATAGAGAAGGGAACTATGGTCTCCAGGAGTGTCCGGTGCTACAAATCGCAATATACATAAGGGTCTAACAGTACTTGGCCCAAATTTTCAAGGCACTAACCAAGGAGGATCAACCGTACCCTTAGTCGTACAACCCGACTACCCTATCGCACGCGCAAATAATCTCTCCGAGTGTTGTTCTCGGTGTACTGTAGCAGCAAGACAGCCGACGATTTATCTATGGTATCGTTTCAAGGGAGCTAGGGGGCTTCTGATATACCCAGAGGGTACTTGGAAGACAGTCCGTGCATGGTTCTGTCTAATGCACTACTTCTCGAAGGGGTACCCACAGGGGTTACAAGGGAGTCCAACAAGCATAACCACCTCTTGTATTTCCTGTGTGCATGCCTCCCCAAATCTGCAGGTTTATGCGCTCAATGATAGATCCCATGGTTTAAAGACGTTGGAACATGTCTCTAGCCAAAAAAAAATTGCTAAAAATTGGAGATCCCACCAGCCCTGGAAAGCACTCTGATACCACTTGTTATGCTCTTAACCTGCAAGATAATAGCAGAATACCAAATATGCAAATAAATATACCCAGAACATAGAAGAATGAGAAATAACAGCAAGTATTTTATTATTCAGAAAGCAATGTTCACTTGCCTCTTTGAGGGGGCAACCTCCAATAGAGCAAAGCTCAATACAAAATAAGACACGATGCTCCTCGAGGGGAGTCTCTATCATTTATATAGGATTCATACATGTAATACCATGTGGAAATACCATGGTTGTTATTAATACCATCTATCTAATACCATGGCCCATTTGCAACTAACTGTGGTTCCTTCATTAAATGCGGGTTAACCACTTACAATTATTAATATCGGCTTTATTGACTTTTTACTTAAATATAACTATGACTCGATCCTATTACATAAATAAGGGGGTTAGGGTGGGACCCTAACATTAATGCACACAATAACAAACTTGTCCAAATATGGACGCAACACACTATTCATCAAACACATGAATGTAATTGGAGCATTAGTTAAGTGATCAGGTGCTCAAAATTATGTTCAAAATAAAAATTATCATAATGGTGTGGAACCTAACGACCGCCTAATGCTCATCATCCTGAATCTGGTGCAACTCGTTTCACCCAAAATGGACACCTTATGCACCCAGGAACGTGATCTGTTCACTTTGTCAAAAAGGTAAAAATAAAATAGGGTAGAGGAAATGACATGGCAAAGTATTTAGCGAATGGGGAAGCGCTAAGTGACAAGATGCCCTTGGTTCTGCATTTCGTAGATAATAGTAGGAAGAGGTTTGAAGTTAAGGAAATCAACCCCCAGCACTAACAAGTTACGATTTGTGATATTGCAATCGCAGATTGTGGGAGGGTCAATGATAAAGAATTAGCCCTAGAGCGAAGCCGAAGTGCAATGCCATAAATCGTAATCGCACATTGTGTGGATCAAGTGTGTTTACAGAATCATCCTCAACAAATTCTGGTTGCAATTTGTGATATTTTATGGCCACCACGTGTCCTCCTAATGGTTGGCACAGGTCGAAGGCCAGGCTCGATCTCGCAACTTCCTGTTTCACAGTGCCAAGACCTATCGTTGTGCCTACATGATGGTTCTTAATTATTAATGCAAGCGGATTTGTATTATTATGAACTAACCACTAGGTTGGGGGGTAGATCACCAATGTAACCAGCAAAGACCCTCCCATGTAACCACCTCATCTGCATCCTGTAGCAGTTATGTTTTCGCCACGACAACCACACCACCAACCACCAGTCTTCACATCTAACCTCCCTAACTGCGGCATGTGAATGCCACCTTACCACCACAAGCTAGAACCGTCACCTTAACTGCCAGACCTAATCACCTTGCATGTGACCACTCGGCCTTAACTGCGAGATAGATGGGTTCATTGGCAGGGAAGTTGGCGGGACTGCCAATTTGGACGAAACTACCAAAATTAACTCCAGATAATGAATTTAACTGGCAGTTAGCCAGATTTGGAGGAAAGTGTGGAAATATTGGCAGAAGTCATAACTAAGGAAATTTTCGACCAAAAGAGGAGCAAAAAGAGTCTAGGTAGCCATTTTTGGACATTCTAGACTCATAGGAGCAAGTTTCAAAACCATTTGAGCATGATAAACACATATTTTTACACTTTTGATCATAATAGAGAGGCCCAAGCCATTGGAAGCTGGACCAAGGAGACGTAGCCTAGGAGGGGTGAACTCCTTTATCATGTTCCTGTTGTAATGTGTTTTTTATGATGTTTTGTACAAGTTTTTTGTTGTTTTTAAGTCTCTTATTTATGTTTAATTTCTCATAAAATTAACAAAAAAAACTCATTTTTTCACTTGCAAAAATTCATGAATCCTTAAGCACAATGAAAGCATTTTGTTTATAATATGAGGAGGATCTTAGCAAACAAATCTAATATTCTAAATCAAATCATTTTGGTATTAGAGCTCTAGGTTTTCTTTAGGAAAGAAAAATTTAACTGTTTCCAATTTTATGTCATTCTTACAAGGTTAAAACTCAAAAGCGGAGAAGGGAAGTTGGTTGGAAACCTTGAAGTTCAGTCAAGGGAAAGGAGAGAAAGGTTGCCACAATCTCCAACCCCAGTTTAGCCTCGAGTTGTAGTTGAGACTCTAGAGATCATGTCTCATGAAATATAACCTACGAACATGACAAAAGATGAGAAGACCTTCAGAAAGGATTTCTTTGATATGAAAAAGATGGCAAAGTTCCTCTATAAAGAGAGGAATACCAAATTGCAAGTATAAAGTTCCCAACCTCCCAAAGGAGAAGGCTCTTCAACAGGAGGCAATGGAAATGGAGACAAACCTCCACCCTCTCCACCATCTTCTTCATCTTCTTCTTCACAAGCATCTTCACCTTCTTCCACTAACACAACCCTTACTCATACTCATCATCATACTTCAAAAATTAACTAGTGAATAACCTTTTTTAAAACTTGATTTTAAATTTGAGCTGCCCATGTATAATGGTGAAGTGAATGCAGATAAGCTTGATAATTGGATTCGTTAGTTGGAGGTCTATTGTAGGATTCAAAACCTTCAAGAGGATGACATAAATATTAAGTTAGCTTCCTTGATAAGGGAGGGTGCAACACTGGTATGGTGGGAATCAAAGACCCAAGAGGAGATTAAAACACACGATAAGATCTCAATTTCTTGGAATGATTTCATTGTTGCAATCAAAATACAATTCTACCCTCTAGCATATATGTAGAAAGCCATCATGAATTGGCAGAACTTTAGACAACTTAAAGGTCAAAATGTGCAAGATTACACCCAAGAATTCAGAAAAAGGTCTTTGATGTTAGGTGTAGATTTTCAATCACAAGAGACATTGTTGAAGTAGATAGGGGGTTTACATAGTTACCTTAGGCATACTATCTTAATGCTTAATCCCAATAATCTATATGATGTGTGTGTGAAAGCCACTTATCTTGAGGCAAGAGGGAAAAACACCCCAGAAGAAGGTAGTAAAAATCCATTTAAGGGTAAAGAGAAAGAAAAGGGTTTCAAGGGAAAGGAAAATGCATCCATTAAAATGGAAGGAGAGAAAAAAAATATGTAAACATTGTTCCAGAGAGGGCCATGATGAAGCTCATTGTTGGAAGCTTCATCCCGAAATGAAACAAAAGAAATTCAACAACAAAGGAAAAGAAAAAATAGTTTCCCTCAATCAAGAGGATTTGGGATTTGATTTGGGTGATGAAACTAAAATTGCAGCCACAGGATAAAAGGAAAAGAATCCATTTCTAGCACTATTATATCAAATTGTCACACTAGTACTCCAAATGAAGAAACAATGATTGAATTATTTCATGTGAGAGTAATCTCAAAACATACAAAAATCGACACACTTTTTGATAGTGTGTCTCAAGCCAACTTGATATCTGATAAATTAGTCAAACAACTTAATCTTGAAACCATTTTACATCCCAAGACATATCCATTGGGTTGGATATGCAAGGACACACACTTATAGGTTACAAGAAAATGTATTCTTCGGTTTGCAATCACAGAAAACTTCATTAACGAAGTTGAATGAGATGTTGTACCTCTTGATATATCAAGAATTGTTTTGGGTAGTCCTTACCTCTATGATAGAACAACATTCTTCTATATTCATGAAAAAAAGTACCACTTGTTCAAGGATGGTGTGGAGTATATTGTGAGATTTCATCGCAAGAAACTAAATCTTTCATTAGTTAATGCAGGGAAAATGAAAAGACTAGTGAATTCAAGCAAGAATTTAGTGCTTCTTATGATCAAACCCAATGTTGATGTTGATTATGAAGCATTTTATGTTTGTAATTCAAATTTGAAAACTGATTTGGTTGATGTTTCTAACCATGATGATGAGGTGTTTCAGAAAGAAAAGGGATTTCCTTCCAAGAGGAGAATCCAACATGAAACACCATTGTAACAAAAGTGTCTTCTTTCTAACATTGACATGCATCGAATGTCAAGAAGGGAAAGTGCATAAATAAAAAAGAAAATCCAAGGATTGTTGAACAAAAGGATCATCCAACCATCTCCTTTACCTTGTGGTGCACCTCTTGTTTTGGCGCCCAAGAAGTATGGTAAGCATTTCATTAAATGGGATTCAAGAAGTGGTTTTTATCAAAGTAGATTTTTTGAAGGAGACATATGGAAGATGACATTCAAAACCAAGCAAGGTTTGTTGGAATGGCTTGTTATGTTTTTTGGTCTTTTCCATGCTCCTACTACTTTCATGCATATGAAGAAAGATGTGTTGAAGCCATTTCTAGACATGATAGTCTACTTGGATGAAATTTTCATTTTTATAAAATTTCATTATGAACATGTCATGTGTGAGAAAAAAATACTTGATATCATATGTCAAGAACATTTGTTTTTGAAGATGTCAAAGTATATGTTGGATAAAACTTCTTTGATGTACTTGGGCCATGATATTAGAGAAGGTGAGTTAAAGTTAGACTTCTCCAAGATTGATGCCATTATGGATTGGTCAATGCTCAATATAGTCATTTGGATAAGAGGTTTTCTGGGAGCACCCCAATGTTGTAGGAAATATTTTGTTAATTTTTCTTCTATTGTAGCTCATTTACATTCTTTAGCAGCTGCAAAAAATGTCTTCTAGTGGGGAGGCAAACAACAAGAGGAATTTGATTCTTTAAGACAAAAGATGAATTCATCCTTTATACTTGTTCTTCTAAACTTGAAAAATTCATTTGATTTTTAGGTTGATGTATGTGACTATGCCATGGGCGCGGTCTTTATGCAATATGGTAAGCCCATTTAATTTCATTCAGAAATTTTCAATGGTGCAATGTTTAAGTTTCAGCGACAAGGGAACTTTCATTGTATGGGTTTTCTTCTACTATTCCACTTGGTCAAAAGGTATAAGAAAGGTACAAGTGACAAGTTTATTGATGTAATTTCTAGGCCTATAGTTTGTGTAATGGCTATCCTCAAGTATAATTTTGTTTTGCATGAAAGTTATGCTCAACAAAATACATACTTTCAAGACGTATATTCATGCTTGAGTCAAAGGAATCAAGTAGAGGAATTTGATTACCATTTGCATCATAATGTATTGCATCATCTTGGTGAGAAGGATGTTGCTACTGATAGTAACATGGAAAAAGCCAAATGGATAGAGGTTGGAAAGTTGAGGGAATTATATCCTCATATGTTGGACAACTGAAAGTGATCTTTTGGAGTCCAAAAGGCTTCCAGTGGGGAGGATTGATTAGGTGCTTCTAAACGACCGCGTATTTATCGTCATCCTAAATCCAGTGTAACTCGTTTCATGCAAAATGGACACCATATGCTCCTAGAAATGTGATCTGTTCACTTTTTCAAACAGGTAAAAAAAGGGGGGTGGGCCAGAGGAAATGACGTGGTAGAGTCTTCAATGAATGGGGAAGCACTAAGTGGCAGGATTCCCTTGGCCCCACATTTCACAGATCACAAAAGGAAGAGGTTCGTGGTTAAGGAAATCAACCCCGAGCACTACCGGATTGCGATTTGCAATATCACAATCGCAGATCGCAGGTGGGTCGACGGTAAAGAATCGGCCCCAAAGTGAAGCTAAAGTATGACATGATAAATCAAAATTGCACATCATGGATCAAGTGCAATTAAGAAAACGACCCCGGTAGAGTCAGGTTGCAATTGTGATATCACAATCGCATATTGCACATCATAACAACCCGTTATGGAGAATCACCCCTGCTTCGGCCAATTGCAATTTGTGATAGTTTATGGTCACCACATATCCTCCTAATGGTTGGCTAAAATATTGGTTGGCAAGATAGGTCAGAGGTCGGGCTCGATCACATGACCTCCTGTTTCACAATGCCAAGACCTACCGTTGTGCCTGCATGATGGTTCTTAACTATCAATGCAAGATGGTTTGTATTATTATGAACCGACCACCAAGTTGGGGGGGAGACCTCTAGCGTAACCACCGGTGGCCCTCCCATGTGATCACCTCATCTGAATCCTGCAGCAGTTATGTTTACACCATGGTAACCACACCTCCAACCACCAGTCTTGATAGCCAGCCTTTCCAACCACGACATGTGAATGCCACCTTACTACCACAGGCCAGAACCATCGACTTAACCGTCGAACCTAACCACCTTGCATTTGACCACTTGGCCTTAACTGTGAGATAGACGATTTCATTGGTGGGACTGCCAATTTCAGCGAAAATGCCAAAATTAACTCCATATAATGAATTTAAATGGCAGTTAGCCAGATTTGGAGGAGGAAATTGTGGAAAGATTGGCACAAGTCATAACTAAGACAATTTTCGACCAAATGAGGAGAAAAAAGAGGCTAGGTAGCCATTTTTGGACATTTTAGACTCATTGGAGCAGGCTTTAAAATAATTTGAGCATTGTAAACACATATTTTTACACTTTTTATCATAATAGAGAGGCCCAAGCCATTGGAAGTTGGACCAAGGAGACGTAGCCCAGGAAGGCTGAACTTCTTTATCATGTTCCTATTGTAATTTGTTTTTTATGATGTTTTGTACATGTTTATGCTGCTATTTAGTCTCTTATTTATGTTTAATTAATCATAAAATTAACAAAAATACTCATTTTTCACTTGCAAAAATTCATGAATCCTTAAGCATAATGAAACCATTTTGTTTCTAATCTGGGGAGGATTTTAGCACAACAACCTAATAGTATAAATTAGATCACTAAGCCAAATTGAACAACAACAAACTCATAATTCCCATACCTAGTCCTAAACACAATCTTGTAAATGTCCTCCTCTTTGGTGCGTACCTGATGATATCCAGATTTCAAGTCAATATTTGATAACATTGTTGCTCCCTTTAGCTAATCAAACAAGTCATCAATCCCTAGCAAAGGGTACCTATTCTTGATAGTCACGTTATTCAACTACCTGTAATCAATGCATAATCTAAGAGTACCATCTTTCGTTTTCATAAGGAAGACCAGTGTACCCCATGGTGATACACTCGAACTAATGTATCCCTTATCCAACATTTCCTTCAACTGAAATTTTAACTCAACCAACTTAAGTGTGCTCATTTTGTAAGGTGTTTTAGATGTTGAAGCTACCCCTAGCACTAACTCAACAGAAAAGTCGACCTCCCTGTGAGGTGGAAACTCTGTAATGCCCTCAGGAAATAAATCCTTGAACTACTGTAAAACCGGATACTTGTTCAACACATTTGCATCCTCAACCTCCTTACCCTTATCCCTAGAAATGTGTACTGAAAATAGCTTGCACCCCTTCTTGCAATTATGATTCGCTTGCATAGTTGTCACCATCCTAACTGATGCAGCTTTCTTCTTACCTTGTAATACTCTTGGTTCCCCATTATCATCAACACACTCAATGGCTTTCTCATAACAATATACCTTGGTTCTATGAAGATACAACCAGTCCATGCCCAACAACATAATGTATGAACCCAACGATAATACATTCAAATGTGCTGCGGTAGGCATATCATTCAAATCAAATGCACAGGCTCTTACCCAATGATGAACTTGTTTCTTTGTACCTATAGCCAACTGCACTAGCCAAGATTTTTCATGAAATTCCTTTCACCAAACCACACTTATCCACCAAGTCAGGACTAACATAGCTATAATGAGATCCAGGGTCAATCAAAATAGAAATAACTTGATCACAAAGCTTACTGTCCATTTCAATAATAGATGCATGATGCTCTCCCGGTTTGTTGTCAAAGGCCGCATAGATGCATGGAATACTCTGACCGACATCTCCAACAATTTGTGCCTCATGCACACTATATATCTTAGGCATACCACTCTTGTACTATAGACAATCCATCATGCAATGATCTCCTCCACAAGTCCAACATTTCACGGGCTCCTTATTCTACTCCTCAAATCTGTGTCTTTGTCCTCTATCTAATTTATTGAACCTCTTAAGTGGTGCAACATTCTCCTTGTTATCCAAATCCTATGGTCTTACTCACTTCTTGTCCCATTTTCCTTTGTTCTTTGTATTACCTCTCCAATCTGGCTTCGTCTCAATTCGGTGCTTCGATTGTTCATAACAATGCTTCAGTTTTTGGATAGCCTCCTCCAATGATCTAGGCTCGTTGAATTCAATCATATCTTTGAATGCAACTAGTAACCCACTAACAAATTTCTGACACTTATCCTTCTCCTCCTTGAGGTAAGGCACATACCTCAGCAAATCTAATAATATGCTAGTGTACTCATCATCTGTCATGTATCCCATATTTAGCTCACATAACTCTTTCTCCCTATCATCAAAGTCTCTTTCCAACAAATAATTCTTGAATAACTACTCAAACTCACTCCAAGTCAAATATTCCTCATTTATACCTCTAACATTCTTCATGTCTTCCCACAAAATGTCTGGTTTTCCTTTAAGGTTGAATGTAGCCACTCTAGCATTCATGTTCTCTAAATAGTCATGCATCTAAAGAACTTCTTCATACTGAGTAACCATGCCTTTGCATCTTTCGATTTATTTACCTCTCCATCAAAAGTAGGTGGCTTTGCTTTCTTAAACTCATCGAGAAAATACCCCTTATCACTCCTCCTATAAGGATGATACCAGCGACGATCATAGTGCTTATCTGAATCAAAACTACAGTCACACATGTGCCTATCTCTTCTCCTATCCAGAGTGTCCAACAATATGCCATCTCTGGTTGTGTCATATCTATCTGATCTATGACCACCATGCGATCTACTACCATATGCCCCATTATTTTTATCCTCCTTCTCATGGCTGATCCAAAGTGGTCCTTGTTTTTGCAAATCTAAAAAGCTCTAAAGTATGACTACATTTACCTTGCTAGCTTTTCCTATGCCTGTATGATTCTGTCATTATCCTGCCTTACAACTCCTTATCTCTTCCTTTAAGATTCTCAGTGTCACTACCAAGTTGGAAGAGTTCCCAACTGCTCTTCGGATTCATTGGGAGAGTCTTTTTAGTCAACCATCTTGCTAGCCATTTGATATTTCTTCTTGCAAGTTATATAATGTCAGCTAAACCAAATCACAATAAATCAACTTACCTTAGTATAGCTCGGGGATGATAGCTTGTCTGCAAGATCAACAAATCATCATGATACATGTATAACATAATCATGACAACATATAGAAACATAAAACATAAGCATACGACCATGCAATCGTCATTCTAGCTAGGGTCCAGTCATCAATGCATGACCTCAACAAAAACACACACCATGACCTCACACATGACAACCACCATCATTATGTCACTATACACTTGACCACATGAAAACATGAACATGCATAACCATCCACACATATGCATAAACACGTATGATCAAGCATGAATGAGAAATTATTGAAATCAAACCCACAAGAATGATACATGCAACCAAGCATACAATAATGTAACCAAACATGTAATAATGTAAGAAATCATACTACAACGATACATGTAAGTGACATAAATTGACATATAACCAGTCATACACTCACAATGACACATTCCATAATAAGACCTCAAATTTCACTTGACGACATCACTGCAATAATGAAAAACATCATGCAAATACAATAAGCACATGGAATGCAAGGGTGAGAGAAGCACATGCAACTAACATGTATGCATGACCAATACATAGCCCATCCAATCTAAGGGGTGAACCATGCTCTGATATTACTTTGTAACACCCTCCTTCCACATCTACCTAAGCAATCAGCTAGCTGGGGTAAACATGTGACGAGAGGCCACTATGATATGATTCGACCTCCTAAGTCACGTGAAGGAAGTGGAACGAGTGGAAACACACCATACAGACATTAATTATCAGCTACACTACCTGTTAGCTCTCCAAGAAACTCTCATAGGTTGTAGCTCGGAGATGCCTGGTAACATATAATCTTCAATATTTTTCTAGGAACTATTGGAATGGATGATGGTTTGGCTCAAGCGAGATAACCACTTCAACTCTGTTTCACTCCAGACATGCATGAACACCCTCATCCTACAAGGCTTTAGACCACTAATGATCAATAGTTTGTAGATTAAGTGAATGGATGAAGAATACTAACCACAACAACATATGCATACATAACATATGATGGCCAGCTGCAGCCAATGAATGAAGCTTGCAACTCTAATTTATCTAAGCAGAGATAAGATGACAGTTATCTAGCGTTAGATATAGGAGAAACATAGATGACTTATACAATAGCAAATCCAATTCACCAATGCAAGGATAAGATGACAATTATCTAGCATTAGACATAGGAGAAAGCATGAATAAACCTAGCTAGGTGCAAGTTTATAACAGAGGGGAAATGGAAATTGAACATATAACAACAAAAGAAGCTTGTATTATTGAAAATGAAGATGAGATGCTGCAAGGAACAGAGTATCTACAATTTCCAGAAGTTGAACCTTAATTACATCTTGCTTTCAGCTATTTATAGCTCTTTACAATGCTCTCCGGACTTTTAGGGTTGGAGTTGTCTTAATCTATCCCCTATTGTCTTTAACTACCTAATTGCGTACAAGGACACAATTCTCCTTCCATCATGAAAACGGTAATTAGTTCTGGTACAGCGTTTCCCTGTTAGGTGGTCGATTTAATTGTGCCAATGGAGCTCCATGCCTGCTTAATTCTGTTTGTTGGTTCCTGTTGTGTCCTTCTTCCTTCGCCCATGCTTTCTGTTAATTTGGTTCACCGGTCTAACTGTTAGAATACTGTAAGAGCCGACCACCTTCTTCCTTGGGTAACTGATAGGGAGTGGAGTACATGGTGCATGGACAGAGGGATGTGCAAAATCGGACAGATGGAGAAATGATAGAGTGGAGGAGGACAAGCATGAGCGATCATGAACGAGGGTCGTTGGATCGAGGGGAACGCATGGCAGAGATCGTGTATAGGGGATTTGAGGTTGTGGTGGGAGCGAGACATGTCCAGACAGTTAGATCTCGGGTGGACAAATCAGATGGTTATCGGGTGGAAGAGGCGCGCGGATGATAACTCCTAGGGGTGGCTTGGCTCGGGTAGTTATGGTTTTTATTGGAAGGGCATCAGGCGGTAAGTGGTAAATGTCTGAACTTGCCCGATTCCATTTAATGGACGACACATAGCGACGGAGGAGAGAGAGAAACCACCCTAAGTACTTTTAGTGCTAGTTGCCTGTGTGATATGAGTGAGAGGCGTTAGATTTGGTGGGGGTGATCTAACGGCAGGGAAATATCGGGCATGTTTCAGTGATTAGGTGAAATGCGAGCCGTTAAATCGGCGAGGAAAGACCAACGGTAGATGACACGGAGGTACGGGGTGTCCTCGGGAAATGTGCAAATGGCACGCATGGCAGAAGTTGAGGTTTTGCGGGGGCTTTTGGGTTAATTTGCTTAAGGCTAAGGAGAAAGAGGGTTTCGTCAGGATGTGATGGTTAGGTTAAGAAACGAGCAAAGTGAAATGTGAGCGGAGTAAGTGAGAAAGTGGGGTAATGGTCTATGTGGGACCCTATTTAAGATAGCAAAGTAGCCCTTGTCCTTCCCTTGCCTTCAAAACGTCAGCACTACACCTCAGGGCTAACACTGGCTCCTTCTGGGGATGAAAGCCTCCCTGTGAGGTTTCAAGAACTGTAGACCATTTCCTTTCCAGTAACTAACAAGATTAAATCTACTACATAGTGTTCCATTGGGCATGGAGTCTAACTAGTATGAAATAAAACTGAAAAACATATTTTACAATACCAAGGCTTTAAAGCCTTAAACAAAATAAAGTTTCAAAAACCGCCCATTGACTGGGCCATCAAAAACACCTTCCCCCTCTAGATTTTGTAGAATGTGTTGGATACCTATACCAATAGGTTTCATATTTCATGATTGGATATCAAAGGTCCAAATATGCTCTGCTTTGGCAAATGCAAAGATCTCATATTTCCCTAAGAAGGCAATGTCTGTATCAGTTTTGATAAGAACTCAATTTTGATGGGTGGTCCAACAATGTAATCTGGATCATGCCATGTTTTCAATTTCCATGTTGTAGAATAGAGAATGATATCTGTCCAAACTGTTTAATCTTGGCAGATAAGTAGATAGGTAGAGAAACTAAGGTTCCCAACTGTTTAATCTGGGACCTTGGAAGGAATAAGGGTTGTATTAGATAGGAGATGCAAGCAAAAAAGCCAGTGAAAAGAAAAGGCATTCAAAGGGTTTGCAAGTCCAAGTGCACTCTCCAAGAAGGAACAAAAAATGCTAGGAAAACTAGTTGGGTAGGTAGATGGGGTTGCAGAAATGGTGCCTCTTTCAAGATCAAAGTTGCTGAAACATCTACAGAAAGAGTAAAACACTGGAGCATGACTAATTTCCTTGTTTTCCTCTGTTTTTCACTCATTACTAACACCCTGCCCCAGATGCACAAAGCACAGAAATTAATATCTTTGAAATATTCTTATGGCTTTAAGAAGCCACATTTCTTTGTAAAAATCCTTTCATTTTGATGTACTCCTTATTTCAAGTTGTTCTTCAAAGAAACTTTGCTAAATCAGCCCTCACTCATATGTTCCTTCCATGCTAATAGCTAACTCTACTATTCTAAGCCCCCTATACCCCTTTATCCCTATTAGTATAAACACCATGGTGTATAAACCCCACAATGCATAAATATCCCCTCCCTGACACTATAGCCATAATATTCTCTCCCTGGGACTTGGATTGACACCCGGTCAAGGTCAAGAACTCATGACTCACCTTTTGCCTCCCCTGAAACCACTTTCCCTACCCAAAATGCTATAAAACCCTCAAAAACCTTGAAAAGCCTTTGAAAAACCCAAAAATTACCAAAGGGGTGGAAAGCCTTGAAAAATTACCCTCCCCGCGCTTTATCCTAAGGTCAGGGGTCATTTGCCCTTTATGTTTTATAAAACCTGTTTTGACCCTCTTTTCTATAGTTTGTGCCTATAAATGATTTTTCGCCTAAACCCACGCTAAACCCGCGAAAACCCCCCAATCCTAAAGTTCCCGGCGTATTATTAAACTGAATATTTTAATGGCCGGGTGGGCCCCTTCCAAACATGCACGACCGGTCGGAGGGCCCGCCAGCCGTCCGATCTCCGCCGGTCGAGATCCAAGGGTGGGCGGTCAATATCATGACCCAAGATGCCGACCGATAACGTCCGGGGAGAGCGGTTTTCGGCCCGTACAGGGACGCGTGGCGGGCACGGAAGTTGTTCGGAGCTCCCTCCCAGATACCACCTCTGCTCCAAAAGCGGTGCGGGGAACCCGCTTACCACCCCTCCAATTACCGCCTTCCACCACCACGTCACTCTGACGTCACCTCACGTCCGTCCGCTCTCGCGCCCCGTCAACCTCCACGCTGTCTTGCCACTGCATCATCCTGCCACCGTGTCCCGCCACCCTGGCCAGCACGTCAGCGCCACGTCATCACCGTACGGCGGGCCCACCATGACGTCATGCTGACGTCATCAGCGGAAAAGCGCCAATCGCGTTATTTTATAAAAATTAACGTTATAACCGGCCTAATAAGCCGTTTTTGGTCATTTTCATTTGATTAAGAAAGAGAGCCGTTAAACGACCAGCTGCTGCGAAATTTGACCCCGACAGCCAATTTGAAGATTTCGACCGTTGAAAGTCCAGAACTCACGGTGCCAAGCCTCCACAGCTCAGCTCGCAAGTGTCCAAGCCGGTTTATCCAGGTATTTAGCCAGTTTCCTCCGTTTTGCCCGTACTTTCTAAATTCTCTGTAAATCCACCAATTAACTCCAGTAAAACCTGCAAATTATAGTTCTGCCTATCACATAAAGCCTGTCAAGTAACCTACAGCACCCTAAAACCGCAATTCAGTGAGACAGCGCTCGTTTCGCGGGCTTAAACCCCAGAATCCTTCCCGAGGTACTCGGCATTGTTCCCTTTTGCCAAGTACAATCCAACTATTACTACAACAGAGAAACCTGAGGAAACCCTACGAAAATTCTCAGTAATCATTCATACCCTGTGAATTTCACAGAAAAAACAGATAACCCAGCTTGCAAATTCCCTCTGCAAAGGAAGAACTCACTGTATTAGCAGTTGAGTTAAAGCCAAAAGAACTTGATTGAATAACTGCCTATTCTTCCACAAACCAGCTCCTATCATGGCGTCTCCTGCAACTTCATCCATCAGTGTGGCCTCACAGAGTCAGACAAACAAACAACTGGAAGCCCAGACTCTAGTAGATAAGGATAGTCTCATTGGATACTTTGAAGGGAGCAGGGACTTTTTACAGACCTTCAGTAGGTTAAGGGAAGATCACAAGAATGGACATGGCACACATGGAGTCTGGGAGTCAAACCTGCCCTACTACTGTCTCCCAGCTGTGAATGTTTTCCCTGAAATCATTCACCTCTGTGTTGAACATTATGATGCAGAGCATAGAGCCCTCAGCACTTCATCAGGAAGGATCCTTTTTCAAATCAATGCTGAGACCATCAACAAAATGCTACATTTTGATCAGACAGAATTGCTGATCCCATTCTCTATGAACCAGTTGATGGACGCTGGTGACAAATTGACTCATGAAGAACTACAGAGAATCAGCAGAGACTTCATGAGGCCTGACTGCCAGACCTCAGAGCCCCCTCCCTATCTAAGTGATCAATTCAATGAGGTGGGCAGGCTATTACTGGACATGATAGCCTATGTATTGGGATACCAGGACAGTGAACATGTGGATAGATGCATGCTAGCAATGCTATCTGTATACAGCCCATGTCAACCCCCTGTCAAAAAATACAACTATGCCAAATTCATAGCCAACAGAATCCATGATCAGCTAACCAAACTGGACAGACAGGGGGTCTTCAGGTATTCAGGTTACCTTTACCATATGTTCATGTACTATCACTCTGAAACCTTCCCATGCCATATCAGAAAGCTGGACCAAACAGGGGAAAGAAGGTTTGTTATCTTCTGGACCTCAGTCTATCACAACGTGACAATTTCACCATACACCTTTTGTGAATTTGTTGACCAATTTGTCTACCCACTCTGCTGCATGTTAATGAAGTCCCCACCTCCCAGAGTGTCCAGTGAGATCAAGAAAGCTTTGTAGCTTTCCAAGAAAAACAAAATAGGTGACTGGTACCTATATGAGCACCATACAGTCTTCAGGATCTACGGATGTGAGGTCTGCCCATATAGACTCCCAAGGTATGTGCCAATAAGATTATTTGACCTTGAATACTATAGACAATTGGTTCAATCAGACCTCACCCATTTCCATGATGCCAAGAAAAAGGCTCACCTCAGCTTCAAGAGTGAAATGGGCCCCTTCATTATGAATAGGAAGGAAGGATGGGAGGATGCAGATCTGATCCTAAAAAACAAATACAAGCTCTCCTATAGTTTTCGGTGGGTCCCTTATGACCCTCAAGGAGTCATCTCGGCTAGGAGAACCAAGTGTAGGCTCCATGCCATCAAGCATTGTCAATACCCTCACATAGAACAATATGCCAATCTGCAAGAATGGCAACCAGATACTCTAGCTGAGAGTTTAACTGAGGAGGAGAGAATGCTTAGGAATGTAAAGGAGCTTGAAAAGACTATTGACCTAGATTATGTGCAGCAGGTACCCTTATGATTGCCTTACACAATAGGACAAGGGACCTCATCAAAAACAATTGTACTTCAAGCACCTTCAACATCAAAATCAGCCATGGACAAAGGTAAAGGCATATTAGGGGCAGAGGATAAGCAGCAGGCTCAACAGCAGACAGGACAGCAAAAGGAAAAGGAAACAGAAAAGGACAAGGCTCAAGAGCAGGAGGCCAAAATGGAGACAGATCAGCAGTCAGGCCAGCAGCAAGAACAGGTGGAAAAGCCACAGAATGGCCTGCCAAAGACCCCTGCTCTGCAAACTCCACCTCCACAAACGCAGCAGTCCAGTGCCCCAGTCTTACAGACTCCGGCACATGAAGAAAGGGGAGTTAAAAGGCATAGAGAAGACTCCACTCCTCTCAGTGGACCTTCAGACCAACCAGAGGCTAAAAGGCTAAGGGCAGACTCCCCTGAAATAGAAGACATCACTGATGATGTCTTAGACATTGAGAAGGACAAGGAGAGTAGCCTACAAACAGGAACAAGCTCCTTCCAGCAGGAGCA
>APFE030411501.1:0-11176 GCA_000404065.3 Pinus taeda | reverse complement strand
AAAACCCTCACTGAAAGCAGTGACAAACCTGACAGAGAGAGCCCTCTCTGACTGCAGCTGGGCTAGAAGCTGCAGCCCAAAGATTGGTTAGTGGTTACCCCGACCGTATTCTCTTAGGAGTCAAAGAGAACAACCTGGGAGATAACAGAATGAAAGTGTTGTTCATTTGAACTTGAGAGATGACAAACGGTCCTATCCATAAGGCATCAAATTTACCATGGTTTCCCTTCTTTTCCTTCAATGTATCCCATTTGAGAACCCAGTCACCAACCTGAAAATTGTCCACCTTTGATTTTTTATCAAAGACCTCCTTGATCTTATTTTGATGCACTACTGACTTCTCAATCAGTTGATCTCTGATCTGGTGAACTTCAACTAAGTCACTCATTCTCCTTGCCACGTCACTTTTCTCATCCTGCTCCTCTTGCAAGAATTTGGCCATCGAGAGGGTCAATTGGATTAGAAAAACAGCCTTAGTACCATACACCAGCTTGAATGGAGAGTTCCCTATGGATTTCTTAGTGGTAACTCTATCAGCCCACAATGCAAACTTCAGCTTGGAATCCCAATTACGTTTGTTGTCTTTGAGTAGTTTTTTTATTATCCTTGCTAGGCTTTTATTGGATGATTCTGCTAAGCCATTTCCTTGAGGATAATATGAGGTAGAATGCACTAATCTAATGCCCATTGATTGACACATTTTCACCATTTCCCTTGCTCTGAAAGTAGCTGCATTATCAGTAACTATCTTGGTCAGGCAGCCAAATCTAGTGAAAATATTCTCAGATAAGAACTTCATGACAACCTGGTGATCAACATTCTTAGTGGGCATGGATTCAATCCATTTGGTAAAATAGTCAGTGGCCACCAAAATCCACCTATGTTGGCCACTGGAATGTGGATTAATCTCCCCTATGAAATATAAACCCCACTGTTGGAAGTGACCATTGGTGTGTATTGGCTTCAGGGGAAAATATTTCAGTTGTTGTCTTCCTGCAAACCTCTGGCAATTGTCACAAGACTTCACAAATGAAAACACATCAAATAATAGAGTAGGCCAATAATACCCAGCCCTTAGAATCTTGTGGGTTGTGGTTTTTCAATAGTGATGCCCTCCACAAATGCTAGAGTGAAACTGGTGCATGACTTCCACAAATTGTTCTTTGTCTAGACATCTCAAAAGGATTCCAGATGGGTCCCTCCAATAAAGTAGGTTCTTATTTATACAAAAGTTGGCTGCTCTGAGCTTGATGGTCCTAGCCTGACTTGAGCTAAGCCCTGGAGGGACTTCGAGCTTCAACAAGAAATGAGATATACTGGAATACCACTCACAAGTAGCCAAATTCTCAACCAATGATTAGTTCTTCCCTTGTTGATCTGTTGCTTCCTCTACCTGTTCAAAATTTGAATCTACACCTATGAAATTTATGTCTAGGAGACTGCAATTTTCCTCAGCCATAAGCTGAGCCAGGCCTTGCCCTTTGACAAGCTTGGTGGGTTTTACTTCTATGCTAAATTCTATGAGTTTTGCAATCCACTTGGCCCTTCTTCCATTAACTTCTGGCTATGTTAGGACATCCTTTACTGAAGCTAAAGGTACATAGGCAACTACTTTTGAGTGCAGAATCTAGATTCGGAATGCTTTTAGAGACTTTACAAGGCCACTTTGTGTTCTATACCTTCATCATTTTTCTGTAACAAGACTGGTGCAAGTGTATCATAAGAAGCGAAAGAGAAAATATAAAACTCCTTGGTGTATTCTGGGTTGACCAATTTGGGAGCCTCGATGATAGCTCTTTTGATGGCTTTGAAAGATCTTCTTGCAGCCTTTATCCATCTTATCTCAGACCCCTTCTTTAGCATGGAGGTGATGTGCTTCACTAGTTTTGCAAAATTTGGAATAAACCTTATCACAAAGTTAACCTTACCCAGAAAAGATTGAAAGTCCTTTTTTGACCTTGGGGTGGACAATTTATGTATTTCTTGAACCCTTTCGGGATCAATCTTGACACCTACAACATAAACTGTGTCCTAAAATTTTTCCTTCTTCTAGAGAAAACTATGAATTCTTGGGATTACTGAGATTCCAAACCTTCTGCACTTCAGAAACACCTTCTTCAAATGCTACAAGTGTTCCATGTGGCTGTTGGAAAAGACGATTATGTCATCAGGGTAAATAAGGACAAATTTGTCCTTCTCTCCCACAAAGGCTATGTCCATGGCCCTCTGAAAAGTAGCCCCAACATTCATCAATCCAAAAGACATCATGGAGTAAATGAAAGTGCCCCAAGGAGTAGCGAAGGCAGTCTTCTCTTGATTCTCTGGGTGTACAACAACCTGATTGTAACTTGAGAAATTGTCTAAGAAATACATGACTCTAGCCCCTGCAACTTTTTGCAGCAAATGTTCCATATTGGGCAGGGGGTATTTGTCTTTCTTAGAGCACTTGTTAAGATTTCTGAAGTCAACACAAAGCCTGATTTCTCCATTTTTCTTTCTTACTACCACCAAGTTAGCTATCCATTTTGAATACCTTAGGGGGACTATAATCTTGGCAGCCAATGGTTTCTTAATTTCTTTTTCAATCAAAGGTAGTAATAGAGGGTTGATAGGTCTCAGCTTCTGCTTAAAAAGGATGGTGTCTTTGTCTAGTGGAATCTTATGTTGGATGATTTTTTTGTCATAAGTCTTAAGATCACTATATTCCCAGGCAAAGACATCAGCAAATTGCTTCATCAAGGTGCAATATTCAGAACTTTGGGCAGCAAACAAGTGGGTGGACAAATTTATGTACTTTGGATGATCTGGACTCCCTATATTGTGTCTATGGACTGCAGACTCATTCTCTTTCTGTGTAGGCTTATAAGGTACAGCATTATGATCAAATAGCTTCTCTAGAGGCACCAACCATTTGGGTATATGGTTACTAGGCAGTTGTACAATGTTGTCTTGACCAATTTTATTTCTCAGTTGGGACTGATGGCATTCCTCCATGGCCTCAATCTCTTGATGAATTTTCATTTTAGAGAATTCATCAATGACTTGTAGAAACCTATTGACTTCATCATCATCTTCAAAGACTTTCTAATACTTGACATTATCAGGTAATGACGGTCTATATTTTACTTGGATTTCATAAGTCAGACTAGGTGGTAAAGGAGGAACAAACATACTATCAGAGACAGCAAGGGAATCAACAAGCTAATTCTTAGCCCTAGGGATGTATGACATATTAAAGCTATTGAATGAATGGGGTGCCTCACCCGGAATGTCTTATTCACCTGTTGAATAATAAGGTCTGCATCTCCAAACATCTTCAGATGGTTGATGCCCATTTCTTTAGCCATGTTCAAGCCTAAGATCAAAGCCTCATATTATGCTATATTATTTGTGACTTGAAAATTCAGCTTGAAAGATAAATGCATGCATTCTTGTGTGGGAGATACCAAAACTACACCTGCTCCTGCAACTTCCCTAGAGAAAGCTCCATCAAAGAACATGTCCCAAATTTGTGGACCTTATTCTTCCATGATATGACAAACTGGTTTCTTGAGCTGCATGGAGGCCAACTGGGATTGCTCCACTTGAAGAATACAATCTCCAAAATCAGTGTCAACAGCATAGATGGGGTGATTAGTTGGATTCTTCTCATCACTGATGATATAAGCTAACTGAGCTTCCCTATATAATCTCCTACTCTCACCTCCAAAAACTGGGATAGTAGCATAGGACAAATCATTTTGTAACATTCCACCTAATATTTTAATCCATCCCCTGGAAAGAAGCATGCCAAAATTAGGGGGAACATCTACTACTACTATATCCATCATAATGCTCTTCATGGGAAGCTGAGCCAAGGTGATGGCTAGGTCTTTGATTAACCCCAAACATTTCACCTTTCTTGAATCAAAAGAAAACAAATCATGATAAGGCCTAGTGATGTCAAGGCCTAACTCATCTATGATGGCCTTGGGCATTAGATTATGGTTGGCACTTGTATCCAACAGATAGTTGTGAAGGATATTGTCATGAATAGTCAAGGAGACATTGAACTATGGGGAATTATCATCAGGAGGTTCAGTCATTGGGCTAAGAACAACTGCAGGTTTGTCATCTTGTAAATTCACATAGTCGTTTGATGATTGTGTGGCCTTAAGCTCAAGGGCCTCAAGGATGGGTCTCTTAAAGGCTTCATTCTTCACTAGTTCAAGTAGAGGTATAGATATCTTCTGCTTCTAGATTTCTAATTCAAAACTGAAGGGAGCAGGAGACTGGTCAGGGCCTCTTACCTCTTGAGCTAGAGCTTTGAGGATGATGGGATCAACTGCTAGTCATTTTTTCTTGTTAGCTTGGTATATTGCAAGAACAACAATTCTCTGAATAGGGGTTTCCTTGGCATTGTTCATCTTCAACCTCAGAATATATCTTTTTTGATCTTCGGTTTGCAGAACAACCCCACCATCCCACTCTTTGCTAGTTTGTTCGTTGAGTAATGACTCTTCATAGGCAACCAAGGTCAAAAAGGAAGTGTTGCCTTTGTCTTCCATACAATGGATCTCATCATCTTCTTCAAATTGCTCCTCTTCCATGACCACATTCTGGAAAGGGGTCTTCACTCTTTGTTCTTCCTTGGCCTCTTTGCCCCTTTGCATGATCTGCAACTGCTCATTTGCTCTTCTATATGGATTCAAATTTCTAGGAGAAAAAGTATTAGGAATTCTTCCTTTCATCAGGAATTGCTCCACTTTTAATTTGGAGATTTTAGAGGCTAGTGACTCTATCATCTTGGTCATCTTATCTATCTTGGGGTCTAAAGATGAGGAAGATTCACCCCTCTGTCTCCTTTGGTCAACATGTCCCTTGAGTTTTTCTGCAGCTATGATGTTGGAATCTACCTCCAAGGCAACATCCTACATTTTAGCCAAAGAAGCACATCTTCTCTCCCTTAATAGTAGACAAAAATCAGAATCGAAGGCATTGGCATAGGTGAGATTAGCAAAGGTAGGAGTGGGTTTCACTTCAGCTGGTATCTTGTTGTACATGCGGTTAAACCTTTTATTGAAATCAGAAAGTGACTCCCCATTTTCCTTTTTCAGGTTCCCAAACTCAGTATGATAGTAGAGAAGATCTTTCTTATCTCCCAATGCTTTAGGAATACATCATCCAAGGCCTCAATATCAGTTATAGATCTAGGGGTCAATTCTCTGAACCATTTTCTGGCCTCTCCATCTAGGCTTTGGAAAAATACTCTTATCCAAACATCAGCTTCACTGATGTCTAGATTACCAACATAACTATAAAAGGACTCAAGATGTTCTTCAGCTATAACTCCATCAGTCCCAGTGAACTTAGGCATGTATTTATGATATTCTCTAGTAGGCATTCAATTCAAAGGGGTGGGCAGTACTTGAGGTCCATATCTAGAAGCTATGATTCTTTCTATTTTGGTGAGTGTTTGTGCACCTACCATGGCTGTGGTGGATTGAAGAGTACTGGTAGTCTAAATGTTAGAGAGCTGAGGAGTGACTGACAGAACTAAAGGGGTATGAGGGACAGGAGGTGAGGTTTCCCTTGAGCTTAAAGCAAGAGGAGGACCTAACGAATAAGGAACTTTATGAACCTCTGAAAGTTTTTCTTCATTGCTAGTGTTAGAGGCTATACTCTTGACATGTATTTGTTCTATTACTAGCCTTTCTTGTAGAGGATACTTTAGGTTTACCTGATCCTAATGCTCCTTTCTGTGATATCTTTCTTTCTTTGATGATCTTTTCAGGGTTAGGTACTAGGTCAGCTGGTGATTTCTGAGGATTTCTTCGAGTATGCCTCACAAAATGACCTAGAACTATGATGTGGAGTCACCAAGAGGTTCGGCCTCCAGTAGTAGCCAGATGATGATTACAACCAAAAATGTGTCCAGACTTTGTCTATCATCAAAGTTGGATGTGTGTCATCTCCCAAGGAAGCCGAGCTTAAGTCTCCTCTCCCCGACAATGGCGCCAATTATGTTAGCTCTCTAGGAAACTCTCCTAGGTTGTAGCTTGGAGATGCCTGGTAACATATAATCTTCAATATTTTTCTAGGAACTATTGGAATGGATGATGACTTGGTTCAAGCCAAATAACCACTTCAACTCTGTTTCACTCCAGAAATGCATGAACACCCTCAACTCTGTTTCACATAGAAGAAACATAGATGACCTATTCGATAGCAAATACAATTCACTAATGCAGGGATAAGATGGAAGTTATCTAGCATTAGACATAGGAGAAATCATGAATAAACCTATCGAAGTGCAAGTTTAGAATAGAGGGGAAATAGACATTGAATATATAACAGCAAAAGAAGCTTGTATTACTGAAAATGAAGATGAGGCGCTGCAAGGAACAGAGTATCTACAATCTCCAGAAGTTGAACCCTGATTACATCTTGCTTTCAACTATTTATAGCTCTTTACAATGCTCTCCATACTTTTAGGGTTGGAGTTGTCTTAATCTTTCTCCTACTTTCTTTAACTACCTAAATGCATATAAGGAAACAATTCTCCTTCCATCACGAAAACGGTAATTAATTCTGGTACAGAGCTGCCCTGTTAGGTGGATGGTTTGATTGTGCCAGTGGAGCTCCATGCCTGTTTAATTCTTTCTGTTGGATCGTGTTGTGTCCTTCTTCCTTCGCCCATGCTTTTTGTTAATTCGGTTCAGCAGTCTGATTGTTACAATACTATAAGAGTCGACCACCTTCTTCCTCGATTAATTAATAGGGGGTGGAGTACGGGGTGCATGGGTAGAGGGATGTGCCAAATTGGACATATGGAGAAATAATAGAGTGGAGGAGGACAAGTGTGAGCGATCATGAACGAGGGTTTTTGGATGGAGGGGAATGCACGGTGAAGATCGTGTGCAAGGGATTTGAGGTCGTGTTGGGAGCGGGACATGTCCGAACCATTAGATCTCAAGTGGACAGATCGGATAGTTATCGGGTGGAAGAGGCGCGTGGATGAGAACACCAGGGGGTGGTTTGGCTTGGGCAGTTATGGTTTTTATCCGAATGGCATCGGGTGGTAAGTGGTAAATTTCAGAACTTGCCTAATTCCATTCAATGGATGACACGTAGTAGCAGAGGAGAGAGAGAAACCACCCTCATCGGGTAGGTACTTTTCACGCTAGTTGTCCGTGCAATATGAGTGAGAGTCGTTAGATCTGGTGGGGGTGATCTAACGGCGGGAAAATATCGGGCACGTTTCAGTGATCAGGTGAAATTTGGGCCATCAGATCGACGGGGAAAGATCAACAGTGGAGGATGCGGAGGTATGGGGTGTCCTCGGGAAATGTGCGGATGGCGCACATGGTGGAAAGGTGAGGTTTTGCAGGGGGTTTTGGGTTAATTTTTGTTGGGTTGTGTTATATTCTTTCCACGTAGTTAACAAGGGGTTTGAAGGGCACCTGTAACCCCACTTTATAGGGTCTGGGGTAGTGCCCCGGAAAATTTTGGTTTTGGACCCTATGTTAGGTTGGGCGGACCCACCTATGGTTTTGTGCATGATTTTCACAAACGTTTTTTGGACGCGATGGTTTTTCAGTCAAAGTTATTGGATGCTTCGGCATGTAAAAATATGTATTGTAACATTGAAAGGAACATAATGAAAAATCAAGATTGTAGTCCCAATTTTGGGATCCAAGGGAAAATCTCTGTGTATATGTGTTTTATGTGTTATGATCTCGCATTGTTTACTTTCTGTGTTTAGAATTTGTATGCAGGTAATTTCTGTACGGGGTTAAAACCTACATTTGGTATCAGAGTTGTTTTGGCTTCAAGGGGACACCTTTATTGCTGAGGGGTTTTGCTTGGGCCTGTGGTAGACCCTATTTAGTGGGAGATCTGCAAGATCAATTCTGGTGGTGAAAGAAGATGGCAAGCAGTGGAAAGATAGAGATCGAGAAATTTAATGGTCGGAGTTTTGAGTTTTGGAAACTCAAGATGGAGGATTTGTTGGTGGATAAAGACCAATGGATCGCAGTAGATCTAGGTACTAAACCAATAGGAGTGTCTAATGAAGAATGGAAGAAGTTGGATCAGAAGGCAAAGAGCACAATACGATTGTGTGTCTCAGATTTAGTATTGTTGAATGTATCAGGGGAAGCTACGGCGAAGGCTTTGTGGGACAAGTTAGGGACTTTGTGCCAATCTAAGTCTCTGATGAATAAACTGTTCCTGCGGAAAAAGCTGTATAACATGAGGATGAAATATGGGGACTCAGTGACATAGCATCTGAATGCATTTAATACTGTGGTGAGTCAATTAGCATCTGTTGATATTAAAATTTCAGATGAAGATAATTGCATCAGTTTGTTGTGTTCTCTACCAGATTCATGGGATAGTCTAGTTATTGCAATAGGTAGCAATGCAACTGCCTTGCATTTTGATGAAATAGTCTCATCCTTGCTGACGGAGAAGATGAGACAGAAAAATATGGAGAGCCAAAATGGTGATGCCTTGTCTGTACAAGGATGGTCCAAGAATAGAAACAAAAATAAGTCATCGAGTCGGAGATCTAAATCTAGAGGGAGATATAAATCTCTAGGAAAACATGTAAAGGTGGTGTGCTGGAAATGCGGAAAGGAAGGGCACTTCAAAAGGGACTGTAAATCTAAAGCTCCTAACAAAGGAAAGGGATCTAATGAGGCTCCTTTTGCAAAGGCAAAAATCAGCTCAGATGAAGGTGGGGATGTGTACTTGGCTTCTTCAAGTACACATCTAGATCATGAAGCATGGTTGATTGACTCAAGTGCATCCTTTCACTTCACTCCCCATAGAGAGTGGTTCTACGGGTATGAGAAATATTATGGTGGTGATGTCTTCTTGGGGGATGAAAAGAAGGCTAGAATCGTTGGTCGTGGAAAAGTAAAGTTGAAGTTTCAAGGTGGAAAGGTTAGAATGCTTCCAGGTGTTCTACATATTCCTGCATTAGCCAGAAATCTAATTTCTATTAGCAAGCTGGATGATGCAGGTGTAAAAATAGTTTTCAAGAAGGATACCTACAAGATGGTTTGGGGAGCACTGGTATTGATGCAGGGAGTTCAGATTGGAACTTTGTACAAGCTGCAAGGTAGCACTACTATTGATGGGTGCAATAGTTCTGTGGTTCCTGAAAGTGGAGCTGAAAAATCTAGTGGTCTCTAGAGAAAAGACCATGTTGTGGCGTCAAAGGCTCAGAAATATTGGATAAAAGGGCCTTTGGATACTTCATGGTAAAGGCATGGCAAAAGGTATGAGTAATAGCTCTTTGGATCTTGATTTCTGTGAAAATTGTGTATATGGGAAGCAGAATCGGGTGAGTTCCCCCTCTGGTAGTAAGAGGGCGAAATAGATATTAAAACTTGTGCACAGTGATGTGTTTGAACCTGTGAAGGTTCCATCACTGGGTAAGTTTGTGTACTATGTATCATTTATAGATGACTTCTCAAGGAATACATGGATATATTTCCTTAAGAAGAAATCTGAAGTCTTTGACAGGTTTAAAGAATTTAAGGCTTTGGTGGAAAACTAAACAAAGAAGAAGATAAAGGTGTTGAGGACAGATAACGGTGGAGAGTTTTGCAGTAAGGAATTTGAAGAATTTTGTAAGAAGTGTGGTATAGCACGACAAAATATTACTCCATATACACCTCAGCAAAATGGAGTTGCAGAAAGAATGAATAAGACGTTGATGGAAAGGGCAAGAAGCATGCTCAATGGTGCCGAGTTAGGACAGGAAGTCTGGGAAGAGGCTATGGATACTGCATGTTACCTGGTCAACAGGTCACCTTCATCAGCATTGGTGGATAAGACTCCACAAGAGGTATGGACTGGTAAGAAACCTTCTCTTTCACATCTGAGGGTATTTGGATGTTGGATAGTAAATCTGAAAAGTGCATCTTTATTGGGTATAAGGATGGTTTAAAGGGTTATAAGCTTTGGAACCCAGTCACACGGAAGGTTGTGTACAGTCGGGATGTGGTGTTCAGAGAGGTGACAGATGTTATTAAACATGAGTCCAACCAAAGGAACCTGTGAAGATAGAGTTTGAACTAAAGGAGGAAGAATCAGACTCTGTAGCAGAGGAGGAATTAGAAGATGAAGAGCCACAAACTCCGACTGTGAGAAGATCAGCTCGAGAAAGAAGGCAGCCAGAAAGGTATAGTCCATCTTCGTTCTGTTCAAACTTTGCTTTGTGTGTTACTGATGATGATCCCAGAACTATGAAGGAAGCAGTGGATTCAGAGGATGGAAAACTCTGGAAAGAGGCCATGGTTGATGAAATGGCATCTTTGCACAAAAATGAGGCTTGGGATCTGGTGGAATTGCTGGCTAGAAGGAAACCCATTGGCAGCAAATGGGTGTTCAAGAAGAAGACAAATGCAGAAGGGAAGGTGGAGAAATGCAAAACTCGACTGGTAGCAAAAGGTTATTCCCAGGTGTCGAGAATTGATTTTGGTGATATTTTTTCTCCTGTTGCCAAGGTAACTTCTATTAGATTACTTTTATGTGTTGTTGCTACTTTCGATTTTGAGGTAGAACATATGGATGTGAAGATATCATTTCCACGGGGATCTGGAAGAGGAAATCAACATGAAGCAACCTGAAGGCTTTGCAGTGAAGGGTAAGAAAGAACTGGTATGCAAGTTACAGAAGTCTTTGTATGGGTTAAAATAGTCATCAAGGATATGGTATCAGAAATTTGATACATTTATACAGGGACTTGGCTTCACCAGAAGCAAAGCATATCACTGTGTGTATTTTAAATTAATTGGTGACTGTGTTATTTATCTGGTCTTGTATGTGGATGATATGTTGCTAGTTGGAAATGACAAAGAAATTATCCAGGATTTGAAGACCCAATTGCCTTCCAAATTCAACATGAAAGATCTTGGTGCTGCAAATTATATTTTGGGCATGGAAATTAAAAGAGATCAGGCAAACAAGAAGCTTTGGTTAAACAAGAGGAAGTATGTCGAGACAATACTGCAGAGGTTTAATATGCAGGATAGTAAATCGGTGAAGGTTCATATTACTATAGGTGTGAGGTTATCTGCTGAACAGTGTCCCAAGGCACAAGAAGAGGAAGAGGACATGTCTCATGTTCCATATGCAAGTGCAGTCGGTAGCCTGATGTATGCAATGGTCTGTACTAGACTAG
>APFE030411496.1:0-33881 GCA_000404065.3 Pinus taeda | reverse complement strand
AATCAAATATATTATAAGAGCTCATGAACTCAAAAATAATTATACTCTCATAAACTCAGGGCAGATGAAACAAATTGTAAATTCATGCAAACATTTTTTACTGATGGTTGTAAAGGAAAAGATAAGTGATAAAACCAATGTGTTTGAGGGATGTGATGCTAAACACGAAGCTGAGTAAGAAGAATTTGTTTCAAAATATGATATATTGTTTCAAGAATGTCAAGGTCTGCCACCCAAAAAGGAAGTAGTACATGATATTAATTTACAACAAGATGCTCCATTGCCTAACATTCGAATCTACAGGTTGTCTGCTTTACAGAATGCAAAAATCAAGAAGCAGGTATAGGAGTTGCTCAAGTAGGTGTTCATCAAACCTAACACATCACCATGTGGGTCTCCAATTCTTTTGGTGAGAAAGAAAGATGGCTCGTGGAGAATGTGCATTGATTACCAAGCACTGAATAAGATAACGATAAAAAATTGTTATTCCCTTCCTCGCATAGTGGCTATCATCAGGTTAGAGTAGCAGAGCAAGATGCATGGAAGACTTCTTTCAAAACAAAGCAGGGATTGTATAAGTGGTTGATTATGCCTTTTGGCTTAACTAATGCTCTTGCTACTTTCATGAGAGTAATGAATGATGTACTCAATCCTTTTCTTGATGATTTTGTCATTGTATATTTGGATGAAATTCTTATATTCAGTAAAAGATGGGAAGAACATTTAAAGCATGTTAAGAAGACTCTAGATGTTTTGAAAAGAGAAAACCTTTATGTTAAGCTCGCAAAATGTGAATTTAGCAAAACATCTTTGAATTATTTGGGTCATATTGTAGGGGGTGGTGAATTGAAAATATATCCCTCTAAGGTTGCAGTCATTGTAAACTGGCCTAAGCCCAAATCTAGTATAGATGTTAGAAGCTTCTTAGGAGCAACACAGTATTGGAGAAAGTTTATTTATAACTTTTCCTTAATGGAAACTCCCTTACATGCTTTAATAGGATTGAACAAGGTGTTTTAGTGGGGAGGAAAATAGCAGAAAGCCTTCGGCACCTTGTAAGAAAAGATTAGTACAACACCAGTAATAGCACTGCTCGATCTTCAAAGACCATTTGAGATTGAAATAGATGCCAATGAATATGCCACGGGAGAAGTGTTGATGCAACATGGTAAACCCATATGTTATCAATTTGAGACATTTAATTATGCAGTAGTTAACTATCCCACATATGATAAAGAATTGTATACATTAGTATAAATTGTGAAAAAGTGGAAACATTATTTAATGGGAAAAGAGATAGTTATACATACTGATCATCAAGCACTTCAATATTTACACTCCCAAACTAAGTTGCAACAATCAAGACATTATAGATGGATGGGTTTTCAACAACAGTTTCATTTAGTCATTAGGTATAAAAAGGGCATACACAATAAAGTTGCAGATATGTTGTCTAGACCAATCATAAATGCATCCACTATACTTAAGCATAATTCAGTATTGCATGAAAGCGACATTGAACAATGTGCTCAAGATATTTATTTTAAAGATGTATATGCAACTTTAAGTCATGGAAGACAAGTAGAAGAATTGGATTATCATGTTAAGGACCAACTCTTGTATCATTTTGGGAAGCTATGCATTGCACAAACTGAAAGAGTAAAGATAATTCGAGAGGCACACACTTCTCTAATATTAGGTCACTTTGGTGTAAGTAAAACATTTACATAGCTGCAAAGATTTTGTTATTGGCCAAAAATGAATAAGACAGTTTCTAGATATGTAAGAGGGTGTACCATGTGTGCTAAAAGCAAGCCCAACAATTGGAAACTAGGCTTGTACACCCCACTACCAGTTCCTTCTTGTCCTTGGGAAAGTGTTTCCATGCAATTTGCTAGAGGACTACCTAAATCTCGGAAAGGTCATGACCATTTATATGTTATTGTGGATAGGCTCAACAAAATGTGTATTTTGATACCTTGTAACGAATAGATTATAGTTGAACAAAATGCCAAGTTGTTCTTCCAGTATGTATGGTTTCATTTTTTATTATGGATTCCATTATATCTTATTGAGATACCCGATTTGCTGGGAAATTTTGGTCAAGTTTGTGGGAATTGATGGACACCAAGCTGAAGAAGAGCACAACTTTTCATTGGCAAATAGATGGCCAAATAGAAGTGGCCAACAGGACAATGATCCTGTTGCTCAGAGGCTATTGCAGCAAGCATCCCAGGATTTGGGATGAACATTTATGTTATGTGCAGCATGCTTACAACTAAGCTAAACATTATTCTACAGAGATATCTCCTTTTTAGACCTATTTTGGTTTCACACCAAGGTCTTCCTTGGATTTTGTCTTTGGTAAAAACATAGCGGTTTACGGACATAGTGATGTGGACAAGGCAACCAAGTTTATTGAAGGTAGTATAGGAACAACTTGAAAAGATCCAAGCCATGTACAAGGCAAGGGATGACAAGGATCGGATGGAGCATAGTTTCCAAGTCGGTGATCAATTCTGGCTGTATATCAGCAAAGACAAAATGCAAGGTGCAGGTAAGAAGCTAAAGCCAATAAGGTATGGAACTTTCAAGGTACTTGAGAAAATTGGTGAGAATTCTTTTCACCTTAGTTTACCAGCTTACATGCACATCTACTATGTTGTTAATGCAAACAACTTGAGGCTGTTTGAACCTTCATTAATTGAACATCCCAAAGAGGAGAGTCAATTTCCTTCTATTGATGATTTGTTGCCTAAATATCTTAATTAGTTGTAGGAAGATACAGTTCTGGACATGAAGGTGAGAACTACACCCAGAGGGGATGCTGAATACCTCAGGATTGGACTCAAATGTTCAAAACCAAGAAGTGTGAAATGGATAGAAATTGGGCAAGTGAGGAATCTATACCCCCACTTGATTGATGCTTGAAAATAAACTTTTGGTTGTCCAAAATCTTTTTTAGTGGGAAGGTCGTGATCTAAATTGGATCCTAAACACTCTCTAAGTTTTCATAAACTCTTTCAAATTATGCCAAAAATATTCAAGTCTTAGAAATATCAAGCTATCAGAAGGAATCCTTGTGACAGTTACAATTGTGATCAACATAGAGCAACAGGGACCCTCGCTCGAGTGTGTAGACTGTTGGCCCATGGTAACGTGCGCTGGCACAAATTGGCAAGCCCAGAGGCTAATTCAGGAAACGGTGGTGCATTCTAATACGCGATTAGCTCTAGTGCTAAAAGTGCTAATCCCGTATCACAGGGCATTCCCCTCAATGAAGGAAAGACCTGAAATGCCTGGACCCAAAATAGCTATGAAATGTGGAAAATTAATTAATTTGGTTCTGTGGATTCCACAAAACATGCAATATATCGAAGGCTTTGAGGCAGTAAGACGTTTTTACTGAGTCCCGCTCGATTCCAGACATTGAGTGACATGCGTCTAGCAGAAGAGAGAGAAAACCACTCACATCGGATAGGCAAATGTCACACTACTTACCCGCCTGATATGAACGATGACCGTAGGATCTAGGGGCCCCAAATCAATGGCGGAGGCACGTCTCGATAAATGACCATGTTTTATAAGGTTATAGATCAATATTACATGGGATTTGAAGTTTGACATGGATGATGAGTTGGCAAAAGATTCGTGTTTCACGGGTGATCTTGAAGCAAATGGAAATAATGGCCATTCAAAAACGATTCAAGGAATCTGACACACTCAGTTCATTAGGAAACAAGTGGCCACCTCCTTCTGAAGCGTTACACAGTGATGATGACACAGAACAGGGGAGTTCAAATGGGTAGAGGTAGGAAAACCAGAACGCTGGGAAGCAGAGACAAATTGACAGAAAGCAGACTGGCTTTCAAGCCATGAAGTGACAAAAGCAGAGAACACATAGAGACAACACAGAGAGGAGTTAGTTAGATGCAGAAAGCTAAGAGGAAAGAACAAAGAGAAGAAGTTGAGCTGGCCTAAAGGTAGCTTCGAGCCAGATAGAGCTAGAGAGAGTCGGAGAGTCTGTGCACTCCAGAGAAAGCTTGAGAGGTTCAAGTGAGCTCCTTGGCGTAGGCCTATCATGTATGAGTTTCAGATTGGGCTCATACTACTGTGACCAGTAGAGGTCAACTACTAGTAATGAGTATCTTTGTACTCCAATCCTAGTGATTCATATCTGTTGAGTGAGACTGAAATTGAGCTCACTGTTGTTAATAAACTCTACTTTGAAAACATAATAGAGAGGTCACCACTGAAAGCTGGACCAGGAGACATAGCCCAGAAGCATTGGGTGAACTCCTTATTAAACTTGTTGTATTACATGTTTGACTGTTATGTTTTCTCTAACTACCTCAATGTCTATGTATTCTAGCAATCTTATTGATCCATTGCATAAAGTAGCATAGGCACATCCATGCACGTGAGTCTATAATAAATTTAATTCTTTATTCTGTGTAAATTCTAGATCACCAACACTCGCTTGAATTCTCCTTGTCTAAATCTACAAGTTGTGCATATCCTTCAGGATGCTACCCAATGTCTGCATATACTCTTGTTTGAATTGTTGCCACGGTTCCATTGTGGTATCTCGTACCTTATCCCCAATCTCATCTAAGTCCCCTTCAGTGAGGATCAGTCGATCTGGATGTGACTACCTGTCTGATTTTTTATCCTTCCTTGGTCTAGATGTTTTCTCCCTTTAGCACTTTAACAGCCTGAAAGGAGTGATTTTAGCGTCACCCCTACTTCCTTCCTACTCAGATTGTTCCTGCTCTTCTTTATGTTGGGAAGCCAATGCATTGACTCCCATTGTGTCTACTTTTACAGCATGCTCTTTCCCAACATGTTTTTTTGCAACACACTTATTTTGAAGAAGTTCACTTTCATAATGATATTTTTCAGCAACTACCTTATGAGCGACATCTTTCTTATTTTGAGCAACCCTCTCATGTGTTACCACTTTCTCAACTTCCTTCTTCTTCTTCTCATTTGTTGTCTGCATGGAGCATATCGCTCCTACTTTACTGGTTCCTATGCCAAGGTATGTGGGCTCCTGCCACTCTGCTAGGCATAGTGCCATGATTTCCTGCACATCAGCCTCTGTAACTAAGTATGGCAGCTTGTGCCACATAGTCTTAGGGTCTTGCCTCACCCAGATAGATACATTTTCAAATTCGGGCTTGAATTCCGCAATAGCATGCAACTACTCAAACAAGGTTGGAGACAACCCTTGCCTTTGACTTATGACTTTTCAAAGGTCCATCTCGACCAATATCTAGAATACCTTTGACTTTGGGATCCTCTCCATACCTTTTGTCACCCACAACGAGGTTAAATTTGCTACCTCCGATAATTCTTCACCCTGTAGAGGGAGTTGAATATCCTCTTGTAGTCGCCATGCAACTAGTATAATCAGCAGAAGGAGCCAGGCATAGTGAAATGCCTTAGTTTCCTTGTGTTCTTTATGGAAGTTTGATAATAATTCCATGCAAAGATATTGTGCCCAGTTTTACTGTACCCCCTTAGCGCACTGCACAACCTGTGAAATTATAGAGACCAGAACCTCCTCGATGCGACATTTTCTCATGATTTTCCCTGACAAAATTTGAGCGGCAAATTGCACTTCTTGTTCTATAATTGAGTGGATGGAGTACCCTCATGACTTCTTCACTAGCCCAAACTCAGTTTTCATCCTATCCAAAATCTCCTTCTCTTTTCTCTTGCCTCCAAACTCTTTGGCTGGGTCGGCCCCTTTATAGGGAAACTTTGTAATACAATGGATCAACATATGTATTATGAAGATGGTTTCACCTAACCACAAAAACCCATCATGCACCAGCGTGAGCAACTGGCACACACAAGCAATATTGATAATTGTTTCGTGGAAGTGTGGCACACATAGCATATGTAGCAATCTAGCTTGCTCGACGCAGTTTACCCATTTCAGGTTCTAGCCTCATGACCCTAGGCTCTTCATAGTAAATCTTGGTCATGTACTTATTGGTGGCCAAATGACAAAATATCTCATGGTTGTTGAGATCCCAATCCTCCAGCTTTAACATCAAGATACACCCACACTAAGGCGAATTGTCATTGTCAAAGTTATAAATTAATGATGAATAAGACACCTAATTACCGAATGGAAGAAAAAAATTGACCTCAAGAGCAGGGTGTCGGTGTAGTCCATGGAGGATTCCAGGGCCATGGAAGAAGAATAATATGAAGGGATGGAAGGGGTCATGGCCAAATTATTTTTTATAACTATGGTGAAGCAGGATAGTTTGCACAAGACTACCAGAACCCCACCCATCCATCATGTCAATATTGCAGATAGTTTGACCATGTGATAGATGATTGCCCAATCCTTATAGAAAATATGCAAGAAAAGAAGATGTAGACTGAATAGCCTATGTAGGACATCTAGATGATGAGGGTCTCATGAAGAAGATCATAGTGTAAATATAATGACATGAAGTGATATGGCCAAAAGAGAAGACAAGCGAAAGTAGCCTGAGGCTGAAGGTTGGGTGCGTAAGACTACCAAGAAACAAGTATACTGTGATCTTAATAAATCTAAAGAGACACTAATGGAAGAAAAGAAAAGCTTTTCTAAGGCCTCGAACTCAGGAAGTCAGAAGAAACTGTTGGAAACTAGTACGACACACAAGGTAGATCCTTTGTTGTTAACCACTTTTCCAAAGACCTGTATGAAATTGTTGCATTATAAGAAGGTGGTAGAAGGACTCCAAGAGCTAATAGAAAACTATCCAGGTAATATTAAGATTCCTTCGAAACATCACGTTGTAAGGAATCTAGATAAGCATAAAAAATGAACGGGGTGCAAAATGAGGCTAACCATGAGAATAGGAGAGTATGAAATGGACAAAGTAATCTTAGATTTCGAGATAGATGCAACTATGTTTCCAAGGAAAATGTTGGAAGGATGGGGAGACCTATGCTACAACGGTCTCCTATATAGCTACGCATGGCTAGTGAACATAAGATTATTCCAATAGGGTGATTATATGGTGTGACGGTAGATATTGAAGTAGCAAGTGCTCTAGTGGATTTTGAAGTAATAGAAATAGTAGATGACATCAACCTGTATCGTGCACCACTAGAAATTTATTGGGCTTTTGACATGGATGCAATAATTAACTTGAAGAAGTGGAAGATGAATTTTGAAAGGAAAGTGCTTAGGGTTATAGTGCCAGTAGACCTTATGGAGGGAGCACACTATATTGAGCCTATTCACGACTTTGTGGAGGATGATGATGATCTGGATCAAATATACAAGATCACAATGTGAGACAAAGATTAGATCAATCCTACAACTGATGGATGAATTGTGTGGGACAAAGATAGTTCCTGTACCTTAGACTCAGATGAAGAGCTCAAGCACTGGTAGAATTGGTTGCACGAAGTATCTACACTATGGTGCAATATGATGACCAAATCACTGCAATGTGTCTCAATTGAGGTAAGAAAGCTTCCACATTATGATGGTTAGACTAATGTTCATCTATTCTTGGATGAGGATGAAAGGGAAGTTCCTAAAGGATATCATTCCCAAGTGCTTGAATTGGCACTGCATGCTACACCTACCCTTTGGTGGGGTGCGCACAAGGAGAACTTCACTGGTTATAAGGAATATAAAAGGATTATGAAATTAAGGTTCAGATGTGCTAATACCAAGATGGCTGAGAAATACAATGGGAAGGATGATCCTCGTGAGAATTTGGAACTATGGACAAGAGCGTGGGGAATGGAGCCACAATTAGAATGGGTGCACATCTTCTATCATATGTTAGATACAATCCCAATGAACTGGTCCTTGGAAACAAAGCTTCACCATGGGATAGCTGAATGGGACATCTTAAGTGAAATTTTTATATTGATGTTCATCTTTGAGGATGGATTCGAATGCATTGAGTAAGTGCTTCAGGAGATAAAAGACACTATATTCAATATGCCTAATGAACCAGTAGAATGTACTCAAACAGATTGGAGTACATAGCTAAGCCATGTGCTGGAATGTTCTAATATGACTACTGAGGAGGAAGAAGAAGATTCACGGAATATTAACATTCAAGAACTAAAGGGACAATGCAAAGTTGAGGGACCTCACATAGAGAACCTCGATGTAACAAAACTATTAAAACCATAGCAAGTAACTATTGGATATGACAGAAAGCCTAAGTTTGTGAAGATAGGAGAATATTGGGATTAATATACAGCCCACAAGGTGGCCAAACTACTACGTGAATACCAAGATCTATGCCCAGAAAATTTCTCGGATCTAAATGGTATCATAGGAGATTTGTCCATAATGGAGATTACTTTGAAACCTGACACGAAGCCCGTAAAGAAGAGACCTTATTGGCTCAAACCAAAGTATAAATAAAAGGTGCACAAAGGGCTTGATAATATCCTAGATGCCAGAATCATTAATCCAATATAAGAATCTGATTGGGTGAGCCCAATGGTTGTCTAGGAAAGGAAAGAGCATGAAAAAATTCATATATTCATAGATCTAAGAAAGTTGAATGATGGAAGTGTGCATGATCAATTTCAAACACCATTTACATTTGAAGTGTTAGATAATATTGGATGATGGGGTTCTTATTCATTCATTGATGGGTTCTCAAGATACCATCAAATAAAGATCGCACCGAACGATCATAGCAAGACAACCTTTAGGACAGAGTGAGGTTGTTTTCAGTATATAGTAATGCCATTCAGACTGAAGAATGGATCCACAATCTTCTCTAGGGTAGTAATCACCATGTTTAAGGAGTTTATTCATAAATTCTTGGAGGTATATTTTGATGACTAGAATTTGTTCGAATTAGTAAAGCACCATGTTGGTAGTCTGTGCCTATTGTTAGATACATGTTGGAGATACTAGATCATGCTGGACTTAAAGAGATTTATATTTTGTGTGCATTTTGGAATTTTTCTCAGCAATGTAGTATGCGAGCAGGGATTGATAGTGGACGCTGTGAAGATAGTTGTGACTGTGAATTTAGAATCCCCCAGTAATGTAACGCAGTTGCACACGACACTAGGGGACACTGGTTATTATATAATATTTATCAAGGCTAATGCTCAAATCACTACACTGATGGAAAAGTTATTGATGAAAGACACAATGTTTTGCTGGAATGAAGAGTGTTACTGTAGTTTGGATGTATTAAAGGAAAAGATGGTGACTGCGTTGATCTTGGTCTTCCTGGATTGGAAAAAGGATTTTCACGTTCATGTTGATGCCTCTTGCATTGTGCTAGGTGTAGTATTGATCGAGGTAGGAGAGGGAGAAATTGATCACCCGATAGCCTTTGCAAGTAGAAAACTATCAAAGGCTAAGAAGAACTACTCCACTATGGAGCACGAAGGGTTGTCGATGGTTTATGCATTGCAAAAGTTTTTGCATTACTTGTTGGGTGCACATTTTAAAATGTATATAGATGATTCTGCACTAAGATACTTGGTCAATAAGCCTGTGTTGGCGGGGGGAATCTGCAAGTGGTTATTGTTGTCCTAGGAGTATAACTTTGAAGTAATTGTGAAACCTGGAAGGATGAATTTAGGACTGTTGAGATATGAAATGGGTATGTGTTTACTCTTAATTCCATCACCTTTTTCCTCTTTTCTTATCTCTTTCATATCTTGATACGCTAACATATTGATGGATTATGATAGGAAACATATGAACTAATTTTGATTAATATTTAGCCATCATAAATAACTCTTATTCCTTTTTATGTAGAGAAATAACGAAAGTAAGAACTGTTGTTCCCTAGAGATGGAACATCATAAACCAACAAAGGAAGAGTGGAGCACGTCGGTTGTGGTCAGGTCGGAGGACGAATCAGGAAGATCAACACTAGATATGAAGGGTGTGAGAAGATAGCATTTAGTTGTGAATCCCTCAAGATCTCCTAATCCTGAGGGATCACATTTATATTTTACCTCTTTCTGAATATAAAAGAAAAAGACTATAGGATGAAAGGGGATCAATCTCTGTTTATTTCAAATTGTAATTTTAATTTACAGACTCGTACGGTCGGAGAACACGGTCGTATTGTAACAAGACATGAGTTCAATGGTTAATATATAATTTATGTTATTGTTGATTTGTATTCTCTGAAGTAGCTCAACATTATTCACTGGTGGCTAAGGGCTCACCCTCTGGTGCATTGAATTGCTATCCCTTGTGTTATATATTTCTGATTCACACAACTTTGTGTGGTTTAATATTTTAACCATTTTCTGTGAGTTTATCTTCTTTGTTGTTTGCTGATTTTCTCTATTGAATATTTTCTTTACATGTTTCGCAACATTTTCATTCGATTATATTTATGCTTATTAAATATTGACTTAATTAGCTGATTAAGATGGTGACCATTGTTGATTTAATCAGCTGAAAGAGTTTGGTTACCACTATTAAATGCTTAATTGACATCCTTTCTATTTGATTTGCTTAATTTAGATTGAGTGTGATTCAGATAGAATCAGCTAAAAGAGATTGGTTAATGCTACTACGCTCTCGGTTGATGCTATTGTCAATGGAATTACTTTTTTGAGATTTTATTACAATTTTAGCAGAGGATTAAGTCTTGATTCTTAGATGTAATATTTCCTTTAACAGTTGCAATTTGTGTTTTACAAATGCATCCGTTTACTCTTGTCTCAAAGGTTTATACTTCATTTTAAGAAACATTACTCTCTGGATTCATTCCATTCAAATATTTTGTATAGTCTTGGAATAAAAGGACTTGCCTGGGTTGATGATTAATGTGAGGTAATTTGGAGTTTTAAAAGACACCTTTTAGCACCCAACATTTTGGCGCCGTTTCCGGGGACAAGAAGATAAGGAACCTTATGTGATATACTACATCAACAAAAATTTAACTCCTGTTGAGTTGAATTACACAGTGACTGAGAAAGAGTTTCTCGTTGTAATCTATGCTATTAACAAATTCAAACACTATATAACAAGATACCCTGTAGTCCTATGTATTGATCACTTTGCTACTAAATATTTAGCTAATACACCTATTACGAATGGAAGAGTGACATGATGGTTAATCCCTTTGTAGGAATTTTACATAACGATCATGGATTGACCAGGAAAGAAAATCTGGTGGCAGACTTCCTCTCACGTGTGCGAAGAATAGATGACACAATGGTAGTAGAAGACTAATCCTTGATGAGAACCTATTTGATGTGACCGTGAAAACACAGTGGTACGCAGATGTTAGGAATTACCTAGCAGTGGGAAACCTACCCAAACACCTGACGCCCAGGGAAAGAAAACTAATAGTGAAATGTAGAACTTAGTTCTCCTAGATGAGATGATACCTCTTTCACACAAGAGCCGATATGCATATCTGCAGGTGTATCAGGGAAGAGAAAACCTACGATATCCTAAAAGCCTGCCACAATGGACCTTGTGGTGGACACTTTGAAGACCGTAGGACTAGACATAAAGTCTTACAGATGGTCTATTATTGGCCCACCATTTTTAAGGATGCCACGAAATTTGTGTAGGCATGCAATAACTGCCAAAGAATGGGCCTCCCTAGCCAGTCTGACAAGATGCCCCTCCATCCACAACTAGTCATTAAACCTTTTAAACATTGGGAATTATATTTCGTTGGCCCAATAAATCCATCGTCTAATCAAAATTTTTATATAATGGTTGCAACGGAATATGTGACTAAATGGGTGGAGGCAGAAGCATTACCAAGGGCAACAAAGGACATTATAATTCACTTTATTTTCCAAATTTTCGTGCAGTATGGCTTGCCTAGAGAAATAATTACATACGGAGGGCCGCAATTTGTAGGCCATAAGATTGCTACTACACTAAAAAATCATCACATTTTGCATATAATTGCATCTCCATACCACCCGCGGGCAAATAGCCAAGTAGAAAGTACCAACAAAGTAATGGAGGCCAATCTGAAAATGACATTCGCCCCGAACAAATGCGATTGGGCTACCTGATTGCCAGAAGCCCTATGGGCATCGCATGACTTGGAGGAGTACCACAGGATACTCCCCATACCAGCTAGTGTTTGGCAAGGATCCTATCCTCCCCATAGAATTTGAAATTTAGACATTGAGGATAGTCCATGAAGTAGGGATGGATTTGATTGAAGCACAAATTAACAGATTACAACAAATAAATGAATTGGATGAAATTCGGCTATCATCTCTTCAATATACTATACTTATTCAACAACAAAGAGAAAAATGGCATGAAACCCTCATCAATAAAAAGATATTCCATGAAGGTGACTCAAAACTTCTTATGGTTCCAGGTTCCAGGATTTCCCGGGCAAACTCCAGACTAGATGGTTAGGTCCCTACGAGATAAAAGAGGTGAATTTTAATGGAACCCTTACATTAGTTTCCATTGATGGGTACGGTTACTCTTTTAAATAAAATGGGCATCAGGTATGCCTCTACCACAAATCGCTTACAAGCGAGTCCTTCTACCAACATATACATGAATATTCTACGATACAAATTCTCACTGAAGAAGACAACTCTTCGAAAGCACCAGTCCAGTAAAGAATTTATTTTTGAAACCTATACATACAATTGCTTTTTTGTTTTGTTTCTATTCGATTGTATTTTCTTAGAAAAGTACAGATGATTGTTTGTCGGTTTTTTTTCTTTCTTTCCTTTATTATCCCCTATAGGTAATAGTTGTTTTCCCTATAGGGAACAACACTTTTTCGTGTGCATTCCTATTCTTTGTTCCCTTTAGGGAACAAATATTGTTCCCTATAGCGAACAACACTTTTCATGTGAATTTTTCTTTCTTGTTCCTCTTAGGGAGCAAATCTTGTTCCCTATAGGGAACAACACTTTTTCGTGTGCATTTTTCTTTGCTATTCCTTATAGGGAACAACTATTGTTCCCTATAGGGAACAACACTTTTTCATGTGCATTTTTCTTTGTTGTTCCCTATAGGGAACAATGACCATTCCTTGTAGGGAACAACACTTTTCCTGTGCATTTTTCTTTATTGTTCCTTATAGGGAATAACTTTTGTTCCCTATAGGTAACAAAACTTTTACATGTATTTTTCTTTGTTGTTCCCTATAGAGAACAACACTTTTTTGCGTGTATTTTTCTTTGATGTTCCCTATAGGGAACAACACTTTTTGCGTGTATTTTTCTTTGCTTTTCCCTATAGGGAACAACTATTGTTCCCTATAGGGAACAACTCCTATTCCCTATAGGGAATAACACTTTTTGTGTCTGTTTTCTTTTGTTGTTCCCTTCAAGCAAAATCACCTTGTTAGTATTTTGGAGAACACCCTTTCTCCCCCTTCCATGATCATTCTTAGCCCATCCCAGTTCACTCTTTATGATCCCCTTTATGTCATAAAAGTACAATACATATCTGAGGACAACAAGTATGGAGTCTACAGAAGCAGACAAATATCTTGAATATTATTATCGTTAACAAGATGAATTTGTGATGATTGAAAAAGAAAGGACACAATTATGTAGATCACTTCACTATCCTCATTTCCACTATAAATGAAATTGATTGATTATCTTACCATACTAGTTCTTTCGCATCTCGTATAATTCTCTCTATTTATTATCAATAAAATTATTGGTATATTTTTTTCTATTGATATGTTCAAACTTCTTCCACCATCCATACCCTTAAGGAGTACTGAGCCACCCTCTCTATATATAAAATAGGGAGTGCTTAATATATATATATATATATTAATTTTATTTTTTTTCACTAACAATTTTATGATTTTTTTCCATAGATGGATGATAAGGGGTCTCATCACGAGCCAACCTGACCACTTTTGCTACTTCCCAGTGAATGGCAATGTTTTCATCTGGCTACCATGCCAACAAATTGGTCTCTACTATGGGTATAATAATGCACTTCCCTAATTATACATAGAGGACCATGGCTCCCAAGGGTTAGAAAGAAACTCTGTCGAGGCTATGGATTCCTGTAGGCAATAGAAGCTCTGCTTATGGTATTGAAGTTTGATTTTCTACATCAACAATTATTACAATGCCTTCTTCTTATGTTTCTATTTCTTTCTATGGATAGATTATTTCCCTAACTTACCTTGAGCCTTTATGCATGAGTTAATCTTTTAAAATCAATCACAACATTTTCAAGTGGAATAACGATAGTAAAGTATCATCTCCTATGTATGCTATTCTTTTTCTTTAACTCATCACCTCACAACATCTTATCACTTATTAATAATTCTCGTTACATGCCTTGTTTTCATTTCTCTAATATCCTTTATGATCCTTTCATTAATATATGTAACTTGCCACTTTTATTACCCAATTCATCACCCCTTCACTTCATCGCCAGCGGGTCATCCTTTCATCCATTCGGTCATAGGTGACCTATCGTTTTGAGAGGGGGCGAGGACCTCTAGTATACTCTTGCATGCTGTGTCATGTTTTCATTTGATTTTGTAGAATAATATGACATCCCATAATCATAGAGCGTGTGGCATTATAATAGTCCTCGATAATGGTATTTATGTTTATAAAGCATCACCTGATAGAGCCACTACAACCATTTGTTATTCCATCTATTGGCTCTACTCATTGCAGTGCTTTCTCCACTGCACTAATCATTTGCAGAAGTCAAGCATCATGGGAGGAATAGCAGTGCACCAACAACCTTTAATATTGGGCATCTCTAATGAAGCTAGGGAAATTCTAGCTTGCGCAGGATGAATAGCATATTTTACAAGATTTTAACCCCCCAATGGCGAAATCGCCATTGAATTTTTACAACATATTTAGAATGGAAAATCCTTGGTAAGAGGTAGGCAAATCACTGTAACAGATGTTGTGATAGTAGAAGTGTCTGGGTTGTTGGCAAATGGACTAGTATGGGATGACAAGCGATTAAGGTTGCATGGCGCTATGGAGATTTTGAAGGATGAAGGACAACAGCTAATCAAGAATGGTAAAGGTAGTCAACCATCTTCTCTTGAAAATCCATGCGTAGAATTTTCACGAGTTGTCCAAAAATATATTACCTGTGATGGGCGTAGAGACATGGTAAAGTCGTGCCAACTCAAACTTTTAGCAGTTTTAAAACAAAAATGCTCAGTTAATTTGCCTGCACTGTGGAATTTGTTATTGCATGACACTCCCAAGAGGCTAAGATGGTCTCAACATCTAGAAGCAGTAGTTAGCCGCCATTGTCTAATCAGGTTAATAGTTAGTCAAAACCTTTCCCAACAACAATCAACCTCGGATGATCTCATAATGGCCCTTGAAAGAGGTGAAAACCTACCAGCACCTAACCCTGTTCTAAAAATAAAAAGGATTGCCCTTTCAGGAAGTAAACCTCACAAACACAGATGATCTACAACATTGAAGTCAAAATAGGGAACGTTTGAAAATCCTCAAGGCAATGCAAGTCAACCCATAGAATTATCCAGCCCCGTAAATGTAAAACACTTGCAACCAGAGTTGGAAGGACAAGACAACCATGAACTAGAACCTGATGAAAGAACAGGGCATTCTGATGATGAATGGAGAAACGAAGTAGGGCCTCCTCGAACACCAAATATGAGTTCTAAAGATGATATTTTGCATGATTTTGAGGCAGGGATAGGCCAGGTCCTGGCCAACATGAACGCCTACATGTAGCCTGAAGAACCACTTAATCCTAACTTAGGAGAAACCCAATCTCCAAGGAATTCTAGCTATACCAAAATTATGTCTTCCTCAAAAGATACAAATCGCGAAGTGGAAACAGGAACATAGGCTATTCAAGAATTAGAGGACCAATCTAGTGACATGCTCCTAGTGGAAAATAGTCATGAAGGTCTAGACATAGAAAACATAGGCCAAGAAGAGGAAGCTGAGATAAAGGTTATTCAGGAGTCTGATAATCAATATGGAGACATGGTCTTATTGGAACAAAGCCATGGTGAACAACCAAGTTGTTACCTAGAATAGTGTCCACTCGGAGCTGCTATAACCACTAAGACTGGTAGCTATCTTAGAAACAAACAACTAAAGACTACTTTCACTTTCCTTTATGAAAAATAGGTAAGAGTGGAACAAAGGGCACCAACCTTAGTCTTGCACTTGGTTCCTTGATTGATTCCTCTCTTTCATGATAGAGCTTTGTCGCTTCTTCTTCATCTGCCCAGCTTCAAAGAGCACCTGTGGAATCAAAGCAACATACCACTATCGAAGAATAGAGATTTATATTCATAAATAACGTAGGACCAGATATGTATTAACCACACAAATGCATATACAATCAAACATACAAGAATGTGGAGGAAAACATGAATAGCTTTATTAATAACAAGAATAGAAAGAGGATTACAACCAATTGTTCTGACCCAGCATCATCCTCCAACAAGAAATCCCTTCTTCACCTCAATTGAAGCTTAGATCACCCAACACTATGAAGTTTCACCAGAAAACCAACAACACATCTCTACAAGATACAAGATTCCAGCCTCTGGATCTATGTGATGAGGGATCCATATATAGATGATTGTATAGGGGTGAGTCATCTTCTGGGGTTTTGATTAGTGTCCTCTCTCTTATTGGTCTTGATTCCACTTGGAGATTGATGATCTCTTGCTCATCCCTGGTCGAAAACAGAGAGGCAAGTGTCAGAGGGGAAGCTTCTAGAAGATTCTATGATCTTCCACCTTGCAAACAGTCTCTGCCATTTGTCCATTCTCGCCCATTGCACCCTACAGAGGGGCCATCCAGTATGCATGACACCCTTTACACTGGGAAGGTGATATGCATCACACCCTCTGCACTGGGTATTCATTATGGTCCAGTATTGACCATTTCTGAGCAGTTTTTAGTGGAGAACTTCTGGGAGATGATGTAGTCAGCCGACCTTGTTCCTTTAGGTAGTGAAGCAACACTTTTAGGGACTTAGGAGCCCTCAGTTTATGGACATTTATGATTGGGGTTATAGGGCCCAAAAATTCCTATAACAGTTGCCCCCTAAAGCATGAGGTCGTTAATATTTTGATGTCGAGTAAAATGCTTTATCATGAAGATCCGAAGTTTTTTTGAGCTCGGAGGTGACCTGTAATAAGATACAATACAATACATTATCTTCATAATATTTTTCATGATCTATCTAAGGCGGGCATTCCCATGCTCAACTTTATAAATTCATTTTCATGTACATAGGACAGACAATCGTCTGTGTAGCAGACTGATGATTCAGACTCATCATCCTTTGATTTGGGTCATCATCTATTTGGCAATGATGTACATTTCATGTCTTTATATTCCTGAATATATCGCAGCCCGGATGGATGAAACTAGATCTGAGGTCTTCAACACTTGTTCGATCTTCACTTGGAGTACAAGTCGATCCATGTGAAAAAAAATTCTGGAGTCGAACATGGAAAGACCTTGCCTGATTACCAGCCAATGATGTGAGGTGTTAACAGGTGTGAGAGGAGTCACCAATAATGACAATGACCCTCAAAGTACTACAGTACAATTCGTGCAGTGTGAAAAAGGACTTGGCATCGAACACCATGCAAAATCTCTCGGTCGAGGGACATTAATGTAAACCTATCGCCGAAAGTGACAAACTTGCCATTGGGGCATGCAAGCTTCAAAGTACTGAAAGGGGTGTTCCTAGGTCGACTTCTTGGATAATGAGCTGATGTTCACAAGAAGTGACCCGTCGTAGGAGGTCCTTAATGAATCCCACATCTATGACACGGAATGAAGCAAATGATTTTGGAGGTGAAAACAACCTGATGATACAGGGTTCAGGGTGGCGGTCATGAAAGAATGGAGCGTGAATGTATTGCAGCGGGTGAGACACAGGTGAATTCTCTAAGTGACTTCTCTTGAACATATCAACAACACTGACGATGGATTGGTAGCATTAACAACAAATATGGATGGTGTGATGGACTAATGGTGATATGACCAGTGAACGGAACAACCCAACCCGACTCAGATGGAGAGAGAAAGTGTCATGTTCAAGAGTGACTTGCTACAAATAAAGTTTTTTAAGTTTTCTTCCGAATTTTCCCTAGTCATTACTGACCAGTACCTCTTTATTTTTTTCAAGCTTGAGGAGGATAACGTATTCTTGTTATATAGTTCGCCTTTCGGGTGAACCTGTCACTATATTTTAATGAGCCTAATGACAGTGAAACTCGTTCTCATCCATTTGGACAAGTTTGTCGCTATTCGGGTTTAACGAGTTTAACGACAAAGATAACTCAGTCCTTTTCAATTTTATAGAGTCTGAAAGGAATGGAAAGGAAAATCCAATGATTCTTTTTGGTCATATAATCCCTTAAGTCCGAAAAAGCATAAAATAATATGAAAGGGATGAATGTTCAGTAATTTTAACGAGCCGAACAAGACAAGCACTCGATCGTTTTGTGTAATAATCCCTCAAGTCCAAAAATATTAAAATCTAGAGCAGGGATAGCACTTCCGATGACTTTAACGAGCCAGAGAGGCTAATCGCTTGGCAATATTTTCATATTTTATGAGTGAATTGAAAAGAGCTTAAAGGAGACTCGTTTTTCGAGGAACGAGCGATGATTTCAGGTAGCAACTGATTCCGGGTAAGGTTTGGAATTTTCCAATCACGGCAGTCTCACAAGGATGGCTAATAGAATCACTCTTTGCAGATGTTCCTCGAAAGGGTAAACAATGAAATGGAGGTGAATGATCAGCTAAAAAACAGAGTGGAGGTGATGATGAGAACATGACCAAGGCTCAAAAGCTGATGATAATGCATTCACAATGGTTATTTACCGGAAAATTGGTTCATTTTTAATGAGCTTAAACTCTGGGGGAAACATTTGCTCATTGCTTATGTTTATTTTTTAACGTGCTTGAATTTCACGTTAAAACTGCTCATGCCAGTCATATAATAAGGATATCTCATCTAAGATGCCATTTTTTGTGGGGCTTGCACCTTTTAAAGATTTTCCTTGGATCCTTTCTTTATGCAAGCTAGGATCGCTTTTCACTTGCATGCAAAAAGATTTGCATGCCCCCAGGTATAGTGAAAAATTCCCAAGTTACCATATGAAAGCTCTCCATCTGTGTCGCAAACAAAATGCTTCCTTGGCGATGTCTACCGAGATAGACAATGGTGAGTGGCGCAGTCACCTCCACTCACATAACTTTGACGAGGCAATCGTATTCCAGTCTAATCCCCTTTTTCTAAATGGGCAGGTGTGTCAGACTAGTCATATATCCCCCATGGAAACCTACTCTATACCCAAGGTTTTCCTGCCTCAACAGACTAGGGTGCATGCCCACTAGGTTTTAGTCATATCCTCCTGAATCACTCACACTCATCAGGTGGATGACTGGAGATCGGTGAGAGATTCCTTGCATGAAAAGACCATTTCGGGATGGAATTTGACTATTTTATATGTGTGAACTAGGGAATGACAGTTGGTCTACGAGCTTGACCACTCTGCCTTCATGCGGAAAGCACATTACTCTAAAGAGTGAGGAGATGACGGCTCCCATGCAATAAATATAGTCACACCCAAGGAGTAGATTATAATCCAGGGGTCCATGGACTACCATCACGTTCATGTGAATAGTTTTCCTTCTCAAAGTAATGGGCGCATTGGGAAGGATCCCTAATGGTTGACTGATTCCTTTGTCAAAGCCTGTCAGATTTCTCATTTCAGGCAAAAGTGATGGCGAATGAAGCGCTTTCCAAGAAGTTGAGGAAAGGATACTCACAGAAGCCCCTTCATCTATGATGGTACCAGCCATGACCATTCTATAAGCTTGTACAATGATTTTGAATGGTACACTAGCTGGTACACGGGGTCTGCCTAGTAGATTCCAATTGAAGGAAACGACTAGGTTACTTGGAGGTGGGACTGAATAGATGGCCGGATATGACTCTAATGAACTTCCTTCCTATGGTAAAGGAATGGGTAGACTGCCCCCAAGTTCATTAGAGTTTTTGTTTACGAAAAGAATTTGAATGGTGTTGTTCTCTTTCTCTTCAGTGACGGTATCATTCGAAGATGAACCTTCTGAAGGCAAGACCGGGTTAACTGCCACCTCGACCTTTTGACTTTCGTCTGGTATGGATTCAAAGGATTCATTTTCAGTGATAGACGTTTCGACCGACCACAATGGCGTGCCAGCTAGATTTTCAACCAGTGGTGGACTTGGCAAGAGTTTCTTATATCCAGGAGGGAGCCGTAGCGGTGAAGCAAGACGGTCATCCAAAACTCTTTTAGCTTCATCTAGGAAGGTACAACGGTTGACGGTGTGATCGCCTTCATACAATTTACAACGAAATTTGCGATTCCTTTTTTGTCTAGATACTTCACTTTCACTGGTTGATGGTGTGCTTTCAACATGATCATCAGAGGTTGACAACACTGGATTGTGCAAACGAGGAGACCAGTCCCTTAAGATCTGAGGGATGCAAGGAAAATCTCGATGATAGTGGTCTCCTTCGCAAATCACACATGGATATTTAGGTTTAGACGGTGCGGTGTGAGGATTTTCGCTAGATGACGCATGGTTTCCCCTTTTCTTTTTTCTCTTTCTGCTTCTTCTTCTTCTCAGTTACTTAATATTTAGCTTTCCCAGCTTCATCAAGCGAAGAGGACGGAGGAGAGGGAGAAACAGATGAAGTAGAAGGCTGGGGGGTAACTCTAGTATCATCTAGTTGCTGACTTGACTGTTCAGGAATTACGGTATTCTGAATGATAGAGGTATAGAAGAGCCATACGGGAAAACCAATCGTCAACCCTGGAATTGACAATGTGGCCATGGGTGCACCAACATCTCCCCAAGAGGAGAAAGGACTAGAATTTCCTCCAAGGGGAAATCATTGTTTGGTAGACTCCATTTTTCTCAACTTGAAGACCAATGAGGGAACTTGTGATGTTATTCCGATTAAAATAAATTTTAGACGCTTTGACACAACTTGTTTTTTCAATTTTAAAGAGTCGACTAAAAACAAAAGAGGACTCTAGTCGACTTCGATTTTTAATGAGCCTGAAGTGACAAGTGCTCAGATGGACCTTTTCTTTTCAGGAGTTTGAAAAGGAACGAAAGAGACTTCTCTGGAAGTCTAGGCAGAGGGGATTACCAAACCAATCGCAAAACTACAGAATACTTTTTACGGTACGACAGTCAATCTTCCCAAATGTTGTGTTCAGTGCATTGCGATCGATAGGGTGGCATACACAGCTTCCTAAGGATAAAGGATATAGCCTATGGTGGTCTCCCAATATATACTCGACAGTACGTGGGAGCACAAGTCCGTACTGGCACTTGTCATCTCAGAGTGGAGGAATCACCCAACCAACAATGAAAACAACAGTTACCAGGTTTTACAGCGCCAGAATACATCTCTAGCCTAGACTTCTAGATGTTATGCGTTAGGTTCCAAAGCGTTTTTAGATTCATTAAATTTCTTTTATAGTTGATATTGTTTAAAAATTTTCCTTTCAGGTTCACCGCGTGATGTGTATACAATTCCTAAAATGCAATCTAAGATGATAAACAACTGTTTAATCTTCCTTTGGCAATGAAAATCCTAGCTACTAAGGAAAGAAAATTGAGAATCTTTCAAGAAAGAGCATAGAGCACACACTAAATGCACTGTCCTAAATCAAACCAAGCAGTCTAAATGCAAATGCACATGCATGTACTTTTTTTCAACCTTCTTAATGTATAAATGACGATAAGAAAGCTAAGTGAAAATATGAGTTATTTTCAAAGCGACAATACTTAACAAATTTCTTTTCAAAATGAAGTGAAGATACGGGCGACACTTTGTCATTTCGAAATGAAAACTGTTTTTCGACACTTTAAAAACTACTAATTCAAATCATATACAAGAGTAACAGTACAATCTTCTATCAAGAACAATGGGATTCTCTTCTATGACTGAAAACGACACTTACAACACTTTCAGATTAAGAAACGACAGTTCGACTATGCTACTTCTTTGCAAAAGAGAACTGAAAATGTCGCACAATACATAAATACACTTACAGTTCTTTGCACAATAAAGGCAGAATGATGGAAGAGAAGGTGGTTTTCACAAAGATATACTGACCACAGACAACAAAACTCCTTAATAGAACTGAAAAGAGTGAAGAAAAACCAAATTCTAAAGGTAAAATTAACCTTCCCTGACCATCGCACCTGTCACACAGGGAATCCAGTATGCATCTCACCTACTACACACGGGAAGTGCGATGCATACAGACTGCCTTGAAGGGAGGGTGCGATGGTACCAGCGTGAGACTTTTAACCAGTCTTTGCTCACAATGTGCAATTCAAATCAGGGATTTAGGCTAAGTAAGTGATGTTCAGTAAATGTAAATCATAGGGGTTGATCTAAGGAGGTTACTAGAGCCACCACTTAGGGAAATTAGAACATTTGTAGATCGATTGTTCAATTTATAAACAAAACCCAGAGATAGACTGAAGAAGCATTGATCTACTTTGCAATTGTATAACAAATGCAGTTCGAAGGCTAGATGGATTGAATTAAAGCTTCGTCTGTAAGTTTATAAAACAAACAAAGATAGACTAATAAAAAATCTATTCGCTCCCCAGCGAAGTCACCATTTTGTTACCAGAAATAGTTTCCACTCGGAGCTGCTATTCCCACCAAGGCTGGTAGCTATCTTAGAAACAAACAAGTAAAGACTACTTTCACTTTCCTTTATGAAAAATAGATAACAGTGGAACAAAGGGCACCAACCTTAGTCTTGCGCTTGGTTCCTTGCTTGATTCCTCTCCTTCCTGATAGATCTTTGTCACTTCTTCTTCATCTGCCCAGCTTCAAAGAGCACCTGTGGAATCAAAGCAGCATAATACTATCGAAGAATAGAGATCTATATTCATAAATAACATAAGACCAGATATGTATTAACAACACAAATTCATATACAATCAAACATACAAGAATGTGGACGAAAAATTGAATAGATTTATTAATATCAATAAGAGCAAGAGGATTACAACCAATTGTTCTGACCCAACATCATCGTCTAGCAAGAAAGCCCTTCTTCACCTCATGTAAAGCTTAGATCACCCAACACTATGAAGTTTCACTAGAAAACCAACAACACGTCTCTACAAGATACAAGATTCCAACCTCTAGATCTCTATGATGAGGGATCCATATATAGATGATTGTAGGGGGCTGAGTCATCTTCTGGGGTTTTAATTAGTGTCCTCTCTCTGGTAGTTCTTGATTCCACTTGGAGATTAATGATCTCTTACTCATCCCTAGTCGAAAACAGAGAGGCAAGTGTCAGAGGGGAAGCTTCTGGAAGATTCTATGATCTTCCACGTCGCAAATTGTCTTTGGCATTTGTCCATTGTCACCCATCACACCCTACAGAGGGGCCATCCCATATGCATTGCACCCTTTACACTGGGAAGGTGATATGCATCACACCCTCTACACTCAGTATTTTGTATGGTCGAGTTTTGACCATTTCTGAGCAGTTTTTAGTGGAGAACTTCTGGGAGATGATGTTATTAGCTGACCTTGTTCCTTTAGGTAGTGAAGCAACACTTTTAGGGACTTAGGATCCCTCAGTTTATGGACATTTATGATTGGGGTTGCAGTGCCCAAAAATGTCTATAACACAGGCTCTTTAGAGACATAAGATATTAACTAAACCATTAGTAGACCAGTTAATCCTCATAAAAGGTACAGAGCTAGAACAAAATTGATGAAGCTAAGAAAAGAACACCAGAAGCTTCGTAAGACAGTCAAGAGGCTCTGAAGAAAAATAAAAGAAATCACAATGGGAAAGGTTCCGAAAAATACCCCTAATAGAGTAAATGTGGCAGTGCACACAGAATTATATGAAGGTAGGGTTGCAGGAACTCAAACTAAGCTCATTCCTACTCGAACAATCATCACTCAAGAAGGACCGCATATAGATTTAATAGACATAAATACTCCGATGAAGGTTTGTACCTCCTTTAATAAAGAAGTACAAACAAACGATATCTCCTCTTATAGTATAGGCACTCAGGCGGACATAAAAGCCAAAGACATTATGACGCACCATGACCCCATTCTACTAAATCTTCAGGAGGAATTGACACAAGATTGGCTGACGTTGGAACGACTTGACCAAGAAACCATTTCCTAGCAAAAATATCAAGAGCTACAGAAACAACTTTAGGAAATGAATACAATAGAGAGCAATACTTTTGACAGATGCAGAAAGGTGGAAGAAAAAATTGGAGAAGATCAAGCTCAAGCTAGATAGAGTCATAAGTCAGAAAAACACCATCTGCTCACTGTACTCGGATGTCCTGGAATGTAGGTCTCGTGCCACCAATTATGCCTTGTTTTTATTAGAATGGTATATGTTATTGAAAATTAAAGCCGTAAGAGCTAGTAACCAATTGAATTAGGAACAATTGAAGATTTTATAAATTTTTTGCAGAAACATGGTGTAAAGGTCCAAACGCTTCTTTGTGAGTTTTATCTGTACAATTTCATATTAGAGAATGAGGTGGAAAATAACCCTGAACCCTTTTGTAGGAGATATTCAATTCCAGGCTTTTATTTTGTTTGCAGTTAACCAACTCAAATGGTTTAAAGCTTATAATGCATTTCAAAGATAGGAACATGGATTGAATCTTTGGGTGAGAAGTGAACCTAAGCACCCGTTACAAATGTTTTCCAGCCATAAGAGTCAAATGACACGGGAAGGGGTGATTAAAACTTTAAGGCCCATACGTAAGGAGATTGTGCAGAAATGAATATCATATTTCCTCTCCATCCAAGAAAGATCTCTGACTACATCTAAGCTTAGATGAATGATCTCCACTCGTAGTGTGAAAGATAGGGAACAATTTAATTACAGAAATTTTAAAGCTTTATGCGGCCCGTATATTAACCTATAGCAATCTTATTTTGAGAGAAGGACCTTATTGGTTAGGATGCTAGTTTCAGAGCCCCATCATTTGGTATCCCCCTATAAGGTATCAAGCTGACTATGAATTTCCTGAAGGAAAGGAACGGCCCACCTTTGTGCTCCTGGCTCAACATCATGGTTTTAGACCAATTTTTGATGCTTTCTCTCAAGCCTACTCTTTAACTGAACTGCATAAGAACTTTTACTTTTCATGAGGACATGAAACAGAGTTAAGCAAGGGAGTATGTTGATTTACGAAATAGGTATGTATTTACTCTTAATTCCATCACCTATTTCTTATTTTCTTATCTCTTTCATATCTTGACACACTAACATATTGATGGATTGTGATAGGAAATGGATGAACTACTTTCGATTAAGGTTTAGCCATTGTAACTAACTCCTATACCTTTTTATGCAGAGAAATAATGAAAGGAGCAGTTGATGTTCCCTAGAGATGGAACAACATAAACCAACAAAGGACGAATGGGGCACGTCGATTGCAGTCAGGTCGGAGGACAAATCAAGAGGATCAATGCCAAATATGAAGGGTGTCAGAAGATAGCATTCAGCTGCGACTCCCTTAGGATCTCCGATCCTGAGGGATCACATTTATTTTTTAACTCTTTCTTACTATAAAAGCAAAAGACGCTAGGAGAAAAGGGAATCGATTTTTGTTTATTTCAACTCATAATTTTAATTTACGGACTCATACGGTGGAGAGCATGACCATATTGTAATGAGACTTGAGTTCAATGGTTAATATATAATTTACGTTGTTGTTCATTTGTATTCTCTGAAGTAGCTCAATAGTATTCGTTGGTGGCTAAGGGCCCGACCTCTAGTGGATTGAACTGCTATCCCTTGTGTTATGTATTTCTGATTCACGGATGTTTGTGTGGTTTGATATTTTTCCCAGTTTCGGTGAGTTTATCTTATTTGTTTTTTACTAAATTTATATATTTAATATTTTCTTTACATGTTTCGTAGCATTTCCATTTGATTCTATTTATCCTTATTATACATTAAATTAATTAGCTGATTAAGACAATGAACATTGTTGATTTAATCAGCTGAAAGAGTTTGGTTACCGCTATTGAACTCTCGGTTGACATCCTTTCTATTTGATTTTCTTGACTGACATTAAGTGTGATTTAGATAGAATCAGCTAGAAGAGATTGGTTAATGCTACTACTCTCTCGTTTGATGCTATTGTCAATTGAATCGCTTGTTTGAGATTTTATCATGATTTTAGTAGAGGAAGTCTTGATGCTTAGATGTAATATTTCCTTTAACAGTTGCAATTTGAGTTTTATAAATGCATCTGTTTACTCTTGTGTCAATGGTTTATACTTCATTTTAAGAAACATTACTCTCTGGATTCATAGCATGAACATATTGTGTACACTCTTGGAATAAAAGATCTTGCCCAGGTTGATGATTAATGTGAGGTAATTAGGAGTTTTAAAAGACACCTTTTAGCACCCAACAAGGACCAAATCACATATTTTGAGGATTGAAATAGGTGAAGAACCAACTTGTTTGGAGGAAGGATTGTCGGTTGCACAACTCTTTATTGTGCGCATTGTAGATGACCATTTTGCTGATATAATTCAATTTTTGTCTACTGGAACAACTCTAGAAGTTTATTCTAATCAACAGAAAAAGGAGCTAGTCGTCCATGCTGCTAATTTTTCTGTGATTGCGGATCACTTGTATAAGATCGGAACAAATGAAATATTGTGTCGATATTTTCTAGAGTTTGAGCACGCTAGTATCCTCACCAAAGCACATGGAGGAGTTGTGGGAGGACATTGTGAAGGGAAGGCGACTGCGCAGAAGATTCTATGGGCAAGGTGATGGTGGCTAGTAGTGCATAAATACTCTTTGAACTTTTGTAAAGTATGTGATGCTTCTTAAAGGATGGGAAAGACTTCAGGAAGAGATGAAATGCCCTTGAAACCTCAAGTTTTGTTACAAGTATTTGGAAAATGAGAAAATGTAATTGTATGTCTGATACAAGCACTAGGAAGGAAGACAGGGGAATGGTACATTACTACTGTAGCGGAGTACTTAACCATATGGGTGGAAGCGCAACCAATAAAGGATTGTATTGTTGCTACAGCTACAGAGTTCCTATTTGAATAGAGCTTAACGCGATTTGGGTGTCCTAAGGTATTGATGAGTGATAGGGGTATCATTTCCTGAACAGAACAATAAGCGTTGTGCTCAAAGAATTCTAGGTGTACCATCAAAATAGTATGCCCTATCATCCCCAAGTCAATGGAATAGTGGAAGCATTCAATAATATTATGGAGAATGTGTTCACAAAGTTTTGTAAGGCGAAGATGAACGATTAGAATGTGTGTATACCAGCAGTCCTATGGGCATATAGGACAACAAGCAAGAAGTTGATAGGCTAAACTTTGTTTAGGTTGCCTTATGGGATCAATGCAATGATGCCCATTGAATATATTTTGCAAAGCCTGCGCATTACAAATTTGAGAAAGATGACAGATAATGAGACCTTAAAGGACATGGAAGAAGACTGGGTTCTCGCATGATTTCACCAGCAAATGCAAAGGAATGTGAGAAGGCCTTGCATGATAAGAATATTAAGTTGGTCATGTTTAAAGTGAATGATTTGGTTCTGCTCTATTCACAAAGTTTCCAGATAAATTCTGTTAGGCCCCTATACTACTAGTGTAACCCTTTATTGTTATTAGTAAAACCCACTTATTATATTGATGTACCCATGTAGTGCCCATATTGTTACTATTGTGCCCCATAGAAGCCCAATATTGTTATTATTGTTCCCTTACATTATTATTGTTATGTAGGCTCTCATTATGTTATGACCCCTTAGACTCCTATATATAGAGAGGAGGTCTTTTCATTAGAATCATCCAAGAATTGTTCATTTATGTAATGTAAAGGAGGTTGAACCCTCTAAGAGGCTGAATTATAAGGCGTTGATCTATCTTTTCTATCTTTTCTTGAGCTGGTTTCATAACATTTGGTATCAGAGCTTTGGATTCTAGGGTTTCGCTGCTCCAAACAAGTCATCGTGGAATTTTCGCTATAAATTTTTTTTTGCGACATTTCATCAATTGAAAAAAAAACCCATTTGAGAAGACATCGCGCTAAATTTTGGGTCCAAATTTCAGAGCTTTTTGCAATATAGTTTCGGAGATATGATCTGAGGAAGTTGGTCCTTTTGTAAAATCCTGAATTACATTCAAAACAGGTGTCCTAGGGAAACTCGTCATAACTTCCTCTCTGAGCATTAGATTGAAATTTCGTAAGAAGGTGTAGAAAGAGGACGGACTATTGTTTCTTCTATATATTTTTTAGAACTAAAGGTTGAAACATTGACTCGTGACACATCCTACAATTTCGCTTTGCTGAACTAGTCTATAATCAGGTCACTATGGGAGATTTGGCATAACTCTTCATTGGTGAATCCAATTGGGGTCAGACTGGTGGAATTGGAAAGAGGACATAGAGGACTACTACAGGTCGTAGTTGCAGAACTTAAAGATCTAAAATTACAGAGTTACAGTCATTTCAAGATCAAGCTCCTAACATCAAGAAAAAGAAATATGAGGAAGTTTGATGGCAGTGATCTGGTAAATTGGATACGTTAGATGGAGAAATATTTTGATCTACATGGTGTACCACTATTACAAAAGGTATGTATTGCATCTTCATATTTAGAACTGGATCAATTTTTATGGTATAAAGGGCTTTGTTCTCGTAAAAATCTTGTTACGTGGTCAATTTTCACGGAGGAAATTGGTGGGCCCCAGTATTGCAACGATAATGCTGCAACTCCCAGGACTCCCTTCTTTAGTTTTATCAACCCAGTTGTTCGTAACAAACTTGGAAGCAACGGTGCTGTATGCACAAGTACTAGCTCTTTCCGCACCTGTCACTTGGTCAGCTGGCACAAGTCCGCTAGGGGCTTTAGCGAACTTCTATGAGATCTTAGAAGAAGCTTTCTAATTGATGGATGAAAGCTAACTCAAAGGAAGCTAATCTACTTGCGAAAAGAGATTGAAAAACTGAACGAAAGCGCAAACCCTAGCAAAGCCTAATTCTACCAGCTAGTCCTACTGATGCAAAGATGAGAATGCAAACTACTGAAAGAGATGCCATTACTTCTATGAAGGTAAAATACATGTGTTTAGACTACCTTTGTCCTAAGAAAACATCTTTTTGTATTTTTGATTAAGTTGTCAATTTCATCATGCATATGCTTGAACTGTGCTTTCCTGTGCAGGGGTGGATCAAGGAGGAGAAATGCTTGGAAAAGGTTGGAAAGGTTCAGAGCGGTTCTAAGGAGTCCCTAACACTCTTCCAGAGAGTTTCACAAAGTTTTGCTATCAAGAAACCTCATTTGTTAGCTTCTACAGGAAGTCTATAGGGGTTCTACAAGATGTTCAGGAATTTCTACGAGATGTTCAGAAATGTCTACAGGATGTTTAAAAATCAGTTTTAGAGGATGGATTAGTGAGGGAAGATGCATGGGTGGATCTGGAGGTAGGATAGGGGTCTAAAGCAGCCTAGGGACTGGTGGATGGAGTGGTGAGAAGGTGTAGAAGGCTGACTTGGCTTGAAGAAGGCTAAGGCAATGATTGAGCATGAAGGTAGGGTTACGTGTGTTATCACAAAATCAATCTCTGAAGGGGCTGCTAATCAGATAGACTCTGTGTAACTATTTCAGACCAATCTTTGGACTAAGGATTAGCCTCCCTAGCCCGAGAGGGCTCTCTCTGAAAAAAAAACTATTGATTTTGTTTGTTGATAAGAGGGCTAACTCTAGATAAGTAAATTAAATAAACAGGCTGGCTGGACAGACATTACAAATACTTCCATTGGGCTTATGGATTTGATCATATTCAATAAAATATAACACTGCTCATGCATATAAGTCAGGGCAGGAATGTTTAAATACTCAAAACATCACATCATAGAACCCTCAGCTTACAAATACACACGGGAAGTCAGAGCAGCATAAGTGAATTCTGAGTGATTGTGTATTTATACAACTGTTAAAAAAAAATTAAAGATAAGACAAAACCACATATCTTGAGCATTTGAAACACTATAAGAATCCTGAGAAGATAAACAACAAACTATATTATCAAATTGAGTTTTTACACAAGCCAAAGCAATACTCTGTTTCTAAAAATGTCCAACCGCCATTACATAGATGTTTCAGCTATATATAGCATCCTTATTCTAACTAATCGATATTCCTCCTCCAGCATGAGGGGAATTCGATTCTGCCTATGATGACACCTACTAACTTTTAACTAACTAATAATTACAGTTGACTATTAATTGACAGCGCTGGAATCCTAAAACAATTAAAATTCTAATTCTACTAGATCTTCTAGACTTCTAAATCAAATGGGACTCAAATTCTATAACAGCTTTGATCTTCAATCATTTTCGTTCTCTGACATCTGGAGTTTGGCTGAGATAGCTGTGATGAACCTTTAATGCTCCATGTTTGTCTTCAATGACACATCTTTTCTGTTACCTTGAAACATAGGCCCCTGTTTGTCGGTCCTTGATGTGCTGTTCCATTTTGGTCATCCAACACTAGAAAGCAGATAATTGAGATCCAGTTGTTGATTCTTCATGAGGGATATGCGCCTTGGTCTTAGCAAATCTGTTCTTCCAATAATATCCTCTGTCTTCGCATAACCCAGTTGTGCAAGAATACTTCTAACCTCTTCTGCAACATACAAGAAAAAGTTAATCAAATTTCCAGGTATACCAGGAAACCATGCCCGCAATTCCTCTCTCTGGCTTCATAGTTCTTACAATCCATGCATTTGCAATCTTCTGAGCATAAGATATTTGTTTGGAAACATTCACAATACTTTTTTCAAACATCCAGACTTCTAAAAGAATTTGGTAACCGGTACAATGATGTATCTTGGAGCCTGTCAAGAACATTTTTACAGTTGATATCGCTGAGCAGGTTTTCTTTATAAGTATCCTTCAAATCACCGATGCCATATTTATCTGCTGCTCGAAGCAGAGCCAACAACAGTATCTAAACTATCTAATCTCAAATCCATAGATATCGACAGTCTTCAATAGATTTGGATCTTGATAAGACAAGTAAGAGAATACACCTGAACGAGAGTCAAAATCACAAAAACCTCCATAGGCACCACCGCTGACACGTACATGATCCCACTACCATGTATTCCCAATGTACTTGGAAATGACATATGCACTACCATTTAGTCGATAACCAGTTTCATATATATTTGTTGCTTTTCCAACATAATTAACCTGAGTTGGAATCAGAAGGGCTTCATTGACCGGAGAAAGGCGATTGTCCCAGGAAGGGATCTCCAAGGTATTAGTCTCAGGGAGAGCACTGAGCAAATCTGCTACATGTTGCTCGGCATTTGCAAGATTCTTTTCATCAGTTGTCAAGTTCATCAGTACCTGTTTCCTTGAAAATATGCTACTCTGTATTTCCTCAAGTAAACCTGCAACTGTCGACCAGTCTTCTTCTACTTGTTTTTCAAGGTTTCGTAGAAACTCCAAATAGCTGAGACCACCCATTTGTTCACCAACCCATCCTTCAATGTTTAGCTTTGCATCCATTCTTGACGCAACTATGCTGTGGCCACTTCCCGTTATACGAATCTCCATTCTTGCTTTACTTTGTGAAACAAATTGCTTGAAGCATTGTTGGTCTGAGAATTGAACATCCTGAAGAACCATACGAACCAAGCTGAAAAGTTCATTGACCCGCCCTGCCATGGCCTTTCCACGAACAATGATGTGGCTTGATGGATCTACTTTTCCTCTAACTGAAGAAGTGGATGGATAAACTAAAATCCCTCCTGTCTTTCTTCCTATCAACTGGTTCAACTGCACAAAATCCATGTCTTTCGTACCCATCTCCAAGAGTGATTGAAAAAACAATGGCACCAATGGAAGAAGACTTGGCTTTAAAGGACGCATATCAAAGACAACCTCTGCATAGAGAACATCATTCGTAAATATACCAGTCCAGCTTCTTGAAGAGTTAGACAAATTCAAACCAAAGCCAATATATTCTGCAAGGGGCATTTTGCTATCCATCTGAATGCAATGACTATAGCCTTTTATCTGACAACCATCCTTGGCATGAGACCGTTCACTCTCAAACTGGAAACCTTTCTTCTATTATACACCTGTGTGATTTCCTTCTTATAATTGGCACCTTTTCCAAAAGCCACAGGATTAGTGGTGTTAATGATGAACTTGGAACAGCACTGATTTTTATACGGGCACCGTGTTTGGTTTTTTTTTCTTTTGGATACTAATATTAAGACATTATCAACCTTCTCAATTCCATATTGGCAAATATGCTTATCTTTTGAGCTTGAAAATCCATTCCATTTAACATGTTGAAACATGTCTACCTTTTGTTCCCTTCTCAGCAATAACTGCAACACGCGCCAGTACCACGACACCTAACGATCTAAAACACAGTGGACTCCGATAAGTCTGACAACTGGGTGAGATTTGCTATGTATTCAAACAAATCCCCAATTTCGTAGCGCAGCCAGTGCAAAATATGAATTATGCGCTACGATATCACTTGAAGCATGTTGCGTTGTGAAACTGCTGAAAAAGATTTATGTGCCTTTGGCAAACAATCGAACTGATGTGAACAATTTAGAACTTTTTCTTGAGTGATAATAGTGGCTCCACTTGGGATAGTGTGCCCTTGTGGTTCACTAAGAACTTGCAGTTCCAGTGCCTTATTCTCTTATGATAAACGAAAATTTATTTGACAAACATCACCATCAAGCTCTTGGGCCTTCACCTCGGGCTTCAGCTTTCTGATCACTGTATGAAAAAGAAGTCTATATCTACTAAAAAAAAAAAAAATGCTCAGTCAACCTACCCTGAGCTTATTTGCATATTCCTACCTACCTACCCTATCCATTTCAAACTTCTTTTAGCTCAATCAATGTGAAATTTCCAATGTAGCCAGTCATTTGTCTTATCTGATATTTGAGTCTTTTGACTGCGTTGGAGTTCAAATCTGTTATGATATTGTGATGACCACTGCCATTGAAATGCCTTCTGATTTCCATAGAAAAGCTGAAACACTGGAGAGTAAAACTCTTCCATGTATTTAGCTATAGGATCCCATAATACATGATCAACTTGATGATTCTTGTAACTTTCTGGCTGTGCAAACTGATCTTCAATAAGAGTGTCCTCTTCCTCAATCGTGAAAGAGAAAGGAAGCAACACTCTCTCCTTATGTGCTTCCATAGAAATCTTTTGAAAAGAATGATCATGACCATGAAGACTATATGATTGAATTTGACCTTCTAAATCTTCAATGTCTTTCTCAATGTCCTTAGCAACTTCATCCAAAAATTTCATCTTTTCTTCTCCCTTGCAGTCAAATGTTTTTAGATATGAAGACAAGGACAAAGAAAAATTTTCACCTATTTCTTCATTAATATGATCCTCATTCCATTGTTTAAAACTTTGAACTGAAGGAGAATTTTCCACCAAATCTGATCTATCTATCCATTCCTCCACAAACATATACCAAAAGTCTTTAAATGACTTAATGGATTTGGCAGGAAAACTTTCAATCCACCGTTTACATTTCCCTTGAAATGAATCATAGAACAACATAATGCAAACATCCTCATGTTTAACTCTAAGAAGCTCAACAAAATCACAGAAATCTGATATATACTTCACAGTTAAACTCAAATCTTCTCCGTTGAATTTTGGACCATTCCTTAGAAAATATGCATCCTTGGGAAAACGATTTGGGAAACCATGATTTCCTGAAAAATATATGCATGCATACCTTGAAATAAGAATGGTAGCATCTGGGTCCTTCATAACTCCAGTGGAATCACCATGAATCAT